>JAJMZS010000479.1:0-31812 GCA_023807205.1 Isotricha prostoma | reverse complement strand
CCCAATCCCCAATCCCCAATCCCCAATCCCCAATCCCCAATCCCCAATCCCCAATTATTCCTAATTTTATTATTATAGTCTATTATTAAATATGAATAAAATTTATTTTTTATTTTTTATTGATTCATTAACATATTTATAATGGTTTTAATTTAAAATAAAATTAATATTATACAATTTATTTTCAATTATTAAAAACTTTAATTTTATTTTTAATTAATATATCAAAATACCAAAAGTAAAAAATTAAAATATATATTAAATATATATAATATAAAAATCATAAATTTTTATAAAGAAAATCACTCAAAATTCTTTAAACTACTTCTATTAGAATTAATTGTATTACTAGAATCATTAAAATTATTTGAATATAAATTATATGAATTAAAATAATTTTTAATCTGTCTACTTTTTTTATATTTTTCTTTATTATTTTCATTTTTAAACATATTATTATTTTCTCTTGATTTTTTAATAAATTGAATAAGTTCAATTGCATTTTGTTGATCCATTTTATTATAAAATTCATTATTTTTATTTCCACAAGGAGGACAATATGAATAATAAGGACCATAAAAATTGATATTTTCTAAATATTTTTTAACAATTGGATTTTTTATTTCTATTTTTTTATTAAAAGATTCTGAATTTGAATTTAAAAAAGGACCAAAATTTGGATAATCAAATTTTATTACTTTTCTTGTTCTTTTATGTTTTACTGATTGTGCTCTATAATTTTCAGGAATTAATTTATTAAAAATATTATGTCTAAATGATTCTTGTCTATCAATTTTTCTCATTTTTTGAATATTACTTATTTTATTTTCTTTATTATTATTATTTATTATTTTACTATTAAAATTACCTGAGAATGTTTTTGAAAATATTTCTTGTTTTTTTTTAATTTCTTTTTCTTTATCATTAATTATACTATTCATTTTTTCTTTTAATGGAAATGCTTTTTTATAATCTTCTAAAATTGATATTATTTCTTTTTCTGAATATGATTTTCTTTCTCTTATTCTTGATTTAAAAAATTTATTTTTTATTATTTTATTTTTTCCTTTTTCTTTTATTTCTTCTTCAGGTAAAATAATTTTTTTTTTATTATATAATTTATTAGAAAACATTTGAATATTATTAATTGAATTTTTATCTTCTTCATTTAAATTTTTTTTATTAAAAAATGAATTAGATGTCTTATACATTGTACTTTTAGTTTCATTAAATTCATTATTACTATTATTAACTTTACAATTATTAATATTATTATTATCATTATTTTTATTTGGATTTCCTTTTCCTACATAAATTAAAAATTTTTCATCTTTTGAAAATAATTTTAATATTTGATTTTGATATCCTAATTTTGTTTTCCATTGACTTGGAATTACTTTATTTGTATATACATATTCTTTTATTGTTGCTGATTTTATTCTATTTATTTGTTTTTTTATATTTTTTATTATTATATCTTGTTTTTCTATATCATCATAACATTCAATTGTTTTCTCTTTATTTTTATTTTCATTTATTGTTACTGATTTACTTTTTTTTTTCTCTGGAATAGTAAAAGGATATTTTTTTGAAAATTCACTTTTCATTTTATATATTTATATTATTTATTCATAATCAAATATTAAATTTATTTTTTACAAATAAAAAATATAAAAATAATAAAAAATTTAAATATAAATTAAAAATAATAAAAAATATAAAATTTATTATTTTAATTCTACTTTAATATATGAATTACAATAAGAATATCCACTAAAAATAACATGTAATTTTCTTCTCCAATTAAATTGACTATTATAAATACTCATAATTTTATATGAAGTTAAAAAATTCCAAGTAGAAAAACCAAATTCTCTTAAATAAAAAGCTAAAAAAGGAATAAATAAAGTATATTGAAAAATAGGATTAAAAGAATCTAATAAATAAACATTAATTCCTTTTTTTTTAAAATCTTCTCTATTATTTTTTATATAATAAACTAAACCATTATAACAAGAAATATGATTTGGATGTTTTGTTATACCATTTTCATCAAAAGTTAAAATTGTTTCTATATCATTATTTCTATTTAAAAAATCAGAAATTTTATCAGAAACTATTTTTTCATTCCAAAATTTTTTTATATCATCTTGTAATTCAGGAATATTTATTAATTCATTATCTTCTAATTTTAAATATTTAGAAACATTTTTAAATTCTTCTGTTCTTATTTCTCCTATTTTATCATAATTTCCATTTGATAAACATAATATTTTGATTTTAATTCCTAATTTAATTAAATATTTTATTGTTGGTGTAAAAAACATTATTTCGTCATCTGGATGTGCAATAATTAATAATACTGATTTTATTTTTGAAATATCATTTTTTAAACTTTCAATATTAAACATTTGCTTTAATTTTGTTCCTTGTTTTATTTCTAAACGAAGTGATATTATTATTAGGAAATTTGATAATATTATAAATATAAAAAAATAACGAAATATATTTTGAATTTGAAATACGTCATTTAAAAATTGTTCTAACATTAAATAAATTTTTTAAATTTATTTTTTTTCAAAATTAAAAAAATATAATTTAATAAAAAAAAATTAAATTAAAAATATGAAAAAAAAACATTAAAAAAAGATATATTACTATTATTATTAATTTATTTATAAAAAAATAATAATTTTGAATATATAAATTTACCAAAATGATCAATAGTAAAAAAATAATTTAAAAACAAAGATGAAAATTAATCCCTAAACTAAATATAATTAACATGTATACTAAATTTATTATCCAAAATTTTAAAATTCAAATCAGATAATAAATAAACAAAAGGAGATTTTTCATCGATAATAAAATATGTTCCATTAGTACTATCATTATCTTTAATACAAATAACTTGATTGTCAATTTGATAATCAATAGTTGCATGTAATTTACTAATACTATTATTTTTAATATTAATTTTTGTATTAGTTCTTCCAATTGTAATTGGACAATCTTTTATTTTATTAAATTCATATTTTTTCCCTTTTACAAATACTGAAAATATATTATCATTTTCATTTTTTGGACTTTTTATTGTTATTGGAACTTTTCCAATCATATAATTATTAATTGTATTATTTTCTATTAAAAAATTGTAATCAATAAATAATAATATTCTAATATCTAAATTTAGTAATCTTAAAATATAATGTTCTTCAATTTTATCATATTCAATACTAAATAAAGGAAAATTATTTTCATTATTATTAAGATTTTTTAATTTATTTCTTGAAATATTTAAATTAAAATCAATTCCTGAATTAATATTATTTTCTTCTTTATAAATACCAAAAATTGTTTTTCCATTTTGATTTTTTCTTCCTTCTTTTTTTAATCCAACTCTATCAATTATTAAACATTTATTAAAAAAAATTTCTCCATCTAATTCTAGTTCATGAGTACTTATTATTAAAGTATCTAAACTTCTTTTATTTTCTATATTTTGTTTTACTAATTGATTACTAAATGTTATATTTGATTTATTTGAATTATTTGAATTATTACTTATTATACTACTTAATCTTTTTTTTTCTTCTTTTAAACTTTTATTAAATGAAATACTACCTTTTGAATTATTATTTACATAATCGTTTGTTCTTTTTACTTGATTTTCTATTATTTCTGCTGCTATTGATGAAATGTCATTTTCATTATTTGGTGATATACAACAATTCATTATATTTTTTAATTGTTGTAACATTTTTTTATTGTTTATTTTATATTTGTCATAAAATTTAATATTAAATAAAAAAAATAATTAAATATTTTCAGGGTTTTGTAAACAAACATTATTATTCCTTTATTAAATATGTAGATGAAAAGGAAAAAAATAAATAATTAGAAGATGAATTAATAAAGAAAAAAAAAAATAAATCTATAGAAATTAAGGAATTGAAATTATATTAAAATGTGTGAATAAATATAAAAAGAATAAAATTATAAAATATTTATTATTTTAATCGTTAAATTAATAATTATTTCCATATAAAATAAATTTTATATTAAAATATTAAATTTATTATATTAATTTAAGATTAAAATTAAAATTTATTTACTTTTATATATGTCAAAATAATATATATCTTGTTCTTGTTTTTTTAATTCTTCTAATATATTATTATCAATTTTATATTTTTTATTCAATATTATTTTTTCATATTCTCCTTTTTCTTTTTTAATCAAAGCAAATAAATTTATTTTTTTTTCTTTCTTTCTTACCACAATTATTGAATTAATTTCAATATCAATCAATATATTAGTTGTTTTTATTTTATAAAATGTATTTAAATATTCTTTTTTTAAACCTTTTTTATATAATTTTCTAATAACATGATTAGGAAGTTTATTATTATTTATTTCATTATTACTAGAATATCCTTTATTATATATATCATTATTTTCATCAATTTTTATTTTTTTTTGAATAAATTCATAAGAAGATGATTTATTATTTTTAAATGAAATAATTTTTTTTTCTTCATCATTATTTATTAAATTTTCCCATATTTTTTTATTTTTAAAATAACTTGTATAATCAGTAAAAATTTTTTCATTATTAAAAATAAAATGTTTATCTTTATCTTGTTTAAATATGATAAATGGAATTTTATTTCTTTCTAAAAAATTTATTGTATCTATATTTTGAGATTGACTTAATATAAATAATATATGAAAATCATGATATATATTTCCAAAAATTAAATTAAATTTTTTTAAAATTAAATCACTTTTTTTATCTAAGTCTTTTAATATTATTTTTATTTTTTCAATACTTTTATTCAAAGATATATTCACACAACATAATTTTTCATTTTTACCTATTCCTATATTAAAATCTTTACCAAAATAATTTATTTGATGAAAATATACATTTCCATTAATTTTTTCATTTTGATTAATTTGTATTAATTCTTTAATTTTTTCATTATTATTTAATATAATATCAATATTTTTATTCTCTTCTAAAGATAAATTATTTAAAATACAATCTATATTTTTATTATAATCAAATTTTCCAAAAGAACTTTTGTTTGATTTAATTAAATATTCAATTGTTTTTTGAAAAATACATCCTTTAAAAAAGGGTTTAGAATTATTATATAAATTTGTATCAACAATATTTAAAATTGTTTCTTCACTTATTTTATTTATTAATTCTTCACAAATATTACATTTATAATTAATTTCAATTTTATCTTTTTTTTCTATTTTTCCAACAAATCCTAAACTGAATAAAGATAATGGAATATTATTTAATAATTCTATAATATCTTTTGTTAATTCTAATTCTGTATTAATTAAAGAATTAATTAAATTTAAATAATAATTTCTTCCTAATATATTTGAAGTATAAAAATTATCTATTATTTTTGAAATTTCTTTTTTTTTTTCATCTACTACATTTAAATTGTTTTCATATTTTATAACATCTTTAATTCTTGGAGTTAACATAAATTTTGTATTAAATTCATTAAAATCTATAAAATAAAAATTATCATATAAATATCCTTTACATTTTTGTTTAGTTTTATTCATTAAATATTTAATAACTTTTTTATTATATACTTTTGTAGAATCATCATATCTAATAAATAAACAGAATTGGTCAGTACTACATAAATATCTTTTAATAATCTTTATTTCATTTTTAATATCTAATTCTTTATTATAATGAGAAATGAAAACAATTGGTACATAAAAATTAACTCCACATTTATTAAAAATAAATGATTTAATTATTTCAACAATAACTTGAAAAATATTTGGATATAATTCATAAATTTTTTGTTTAATAGAATTAAAAAATGTAATATATTCATCATATTTCATAAATAAATCACTTATTGAAAATTCAAATAAATCTACAAATTCTTTTAAACTTTTATTTAAAATTGACTTAAAATCTATAAAAAGAAATGGTCTAAATTTATGTAATCCTGCTTGTTTAAAACTTTTAAGAATTAAAAGTATTGTTGTAGTAATTCCAATTCCATTTATACCAAAAAATTCATATAATATATTCTTAGGTCCAAAAAAAGTATTATTATAAAACATTTCTTCATAATTAAAATCTTCTACTTCTTTAAAATATTTATGTTTATTATTCTTAAAAGATAAATGAAAAATGTCTTTAAAATTTAAAAAAATTTTAGTTAAATCTACTTCCATACTATCTTTGTTTTGTCTTAAATGTTCTATGGAATTATTAAAATCATCTCTTGATATTAAATTAATATTATTCAATGAATAAATATTTGTCTCGGTATTATTATTAAAAAAATCATGTATATCTATTATTGGTATAGCTATATTATTGTTTTTATAATAAATCAAGTAAAATTTATTGTCCTTTAAAAAATCTGATAATTCATAAGAATTAATACAATATTTGGATTTAATTATTTCTCCCTTTTCATTTATTAAGTTAAAAGTTCTTTTTCCATTTGAATCTTCTGAAATGATATTTAAAAAATTAAGAGAATTTCTTTTTTTTTTACAAGTAAAATTATCCATTATTTTTTATTTTTGACAATTTTTAAAATTATTATATATATTAAAATAATTAAAAATAATTTTTAAAAAATTATATTATTTATAAAAAAAAATATTTTAAAATAATGAATGAAAAAATAAAGTAATTATTTTTAATAAATAATAAATTATTAAAATATCATCACAAAAATGAAAATTATAAAAAATAAATCAATTTAAATAAATAAAATATACATAAATAATAATTTTTTAAAATATAATATTGAGTTTTAAATTAAGAATTAAATAATATGATAAATTAAAAAATAATACAATTAAAAATATTTCATTTTTTTCTTTATAATAAAAAAAATTTAATACATTAAAAAAAATTAAATTTATTCAATAATACAATATAATAATTTATAAACAAATTTACATCAAAACAGTAAAAAAAAATGTAAAAAATAAAAAAAAAACCCTAACTTATTATTCTAAATTAATAAATCAAGAGTTAAATCCTTTAATTCATTTTCTTTAACAATTTTTTTTCTTAAATCTCTTCTTTTAATAAAATTAAATTCATTATTAAGTAAAATTTGAATTTTATTTTCACATTCACCAAACAACCAACAATTACAAATTTTACAAATAAAAACACTCCAAGTATTTTTTCTTCCACTAGCTTTCATAGAATATTTATCATTAATAGAATGTCTAATAATATTTTCATCTAATCCTCTACTTAAAGTTAATATTTTTTTATTAAAAACATTATTATTTTCACTTATAAAAAAGTCATTATTAAAATCAGCATAAGACCAAATTAAATAATCATAATTTATATTAAAAAATTTTTTTACTTTTTGAATATATTCATTACAACCATTAGAAGGACATTCACTATATTGTTGACTAGAATGTCCTTTTTGACAATTACATTTTTTAATAAATTTAGGAGAAAATTCCCTTTTTAATATTAAATTACATGCACCACAAAAACATCTATAAATAGGAAAAGATGATATATAATTAATAATTAAATTTTGATTTGTTATCCAATTTGAAATTTGAGGTAAATAATATGTTAATGGTATATTAAAATATAATAATTTTGAATTTAAAAATGTGTATGTATCATATGCAGATTGATTTAATAAATAAGAAAATATTATTAATATTACTGAACGAATAAAAAAATTTGGTTTATTTGGAATATTAGTATAAAAATAATCATCTA
Organism: Isotricha prostoma; assembly: GCA_023807205.1. Lineage (NCBI taxonomy): Eukaryota > Ciliophora > Litostomatea > Vestibuliferida > Isotrichidae > Isotricha > Isotricha prostoma. Next base: position 24,041 of record JAJMZS010000479.1, on the reverse strand, counting down.
CAAATAAAACTTTTCCTTTATATATCATTGCATGTCTTAAAAAGTCTAAAGTTGAATAAATGAAACCAAAAGGTGATGTTAAATTTTTAATTTGATTTGTATTATTCATAGTATAAAAATTATTTTCTATATTATTATTAATATTATTATTATTATTTTCATTTTTATTTATAATATTATTATTACCAAGTAAATTTAAATAAAAAAATTTTTCATTTATTTCTTTATTATGAGTTGGAGTAAATGATATAATATGAGTAATTCCAATATTTAATAAATTATTAATAACTTCATTAGAATTAATTGAATGTAAACAAGCATTATTAATTGAAGAATACATACCATTATTATTAAAATTACCATTATTAAATTTTTCAATATAATCATGTTCACGTGGAAAAATATCTTTAGTTAACATAATAATTTCAGGAATTGATTTTATTCCTTTAAATAAATCTTCTTTATTAAAAGAATTATCCCAAGAATTATCAACATTAAAAATCATATCTTCACAATTTTCAATACAATTATTAAAAAAATTTTCATCACTAAAATAAACTTTATTTAAATCATTATCAATAAAATTATTTTTAATATAAGTCCCAGTACCTCCAACTAATAAAGCATAAACATGTTCAAATCTTTTAATAACAGTTTCAATATTAGGACGATAATTTTGTTCTTTAATTAACATAAATTTCAAAAAATCAACTAAATAAGGATTATTATTAATTAAAGACAATTTATCATTAGTTAATAAATCATTAATATTATTACTATTATCAATTTTTGCAATAAATCCCATATAATCATCTTGTATTTCTTCAAATAAAAATTTCCCAGTTAATAATTCATAAAATAAACAACCAAGTGACCAAATATCACTTGATCTAGTTGTACCAATTTTTTTCCTTCTATCAAAATTATCATCTTCTTTCCTAATTGGACCAAAATGATGTAACATTTCAGGTGATTTAATTACATCAGTCCCTCTACTTCTAGTACAATATTCATCTTTTTCATTTAAAAATATTTTACATTCTCCAAAATCAGCTACTCTAATACAAATTGAATTTGATGATAAATTCATTGATAAATTATCATAATTTGAATTTGAAGTATTTTTAAATATATTTTTATTATTATTTTTTTTCTCATTATCATATTCATTATTATTATTTTTATAATTACTAATATCATTTGGATCAAAATCTAAAACAATATTATCACATTTTAAATCATAATGTGTAGTATTATTATTATGAATAATTTGAACTGCTTCTAAAATATCTTTAAATATACTTAAATAAGTAGGTAACATTTCATCTAAATTATCATCTTGCATTAATCTCCATTGTTTTAAACTAATTGGATATCTTTTCATAATAATAAAATAACTTTCTTCATCACAACCATAATCAAATAATTGAGTAACACAATTTTTTAATCTAAAAGTTTCTAATGCAGTAACTTCAGTAAAAACATCAAATAAACGACAAGCAGAATAAATATTTTGTTCAACATCAGTTTTTTTAATTGCAACAATATTTGGTTCTCTTATACCAGTATTACATTGAAATACAGTACCAAATTGTCCTCCTCCAATTTTATCCCAATTACTATATAAAGATGAGTCAAAAAATTTTTTATTAACTAATTTTAATAATCTTTGTCCTGCACCGAAAGGAGGAATTTGACAAATGTATTTTAATAAAGAAGGTAAAATATGAAAATTTTCTTCTCTGTTTAAATGATGATGAATTATGTATAAAATATTTAATTTGTTATTTTCATATGGAAAAATACTACAATATAATTCTTCTAATGTTCCTCTTTTTGGTGTTATTATTAAAGAAAATAATAATGAGATTATTAATACTTGAATTTCTGTGTCATTGTATAATAAACGAGAATTTCTTTCTTTTAAATAAAATTGATTTACGTTATTTAAATCATGTTCTGTTAATCCTTCACTTAAAGCTTTTTGGTAAAATAATTTATATTTTTCTTTTAAATGATTTTCTATTTCAATTTGAACTTTTTTTGATAATGTTGGATTTATGTTATTGTTATTGTTAATATTATTATTGTTATTGTTATTGTTTGATGTGAAATTTTTGAATGTTTTTATTTTTGTTATTTTGATTTGTGTTATCATGTGATATGTCTATTGAAATGTTTTGAATTTTTTTTTGAGTTGTTAAATTTAATTTTGGTAATTGGATATAATTTTTTAATGAAGATGATTCTTTACTTTGAATTGATGTGTTGTTGTAATTTGAATTGTTGTTATTTGGAAATGTTGTTTGTGGTTTTTTTACTGATGTGTCTATTATTTCGTTTATTATTGTTATATCTTTTTTTAAAGCATTTTTTTTTTCGATTTGTTTTATTTCTTCTTTTAATTTTATGTTTTTGTCTGTTTTAGTTTTACATAAATCTAAATTTATTTTTAATTGAATTTTTGGTTGTGAATTATTATTATTATTGTTAGTTGAATTATTATTATTTGAATTGTTTTTATTTGAATTATTGTTATTTATATTTTTTTCTTGTAATTTTTTCTTTTCTTCTTCTTCTTTTTTTTTAATTTCTTCTTTTAATTTTTCATTAATATTACTTTTAGTTTTACATAAATCTAAATTTAATTTTAATTGAATTTTCTTTCCTTCATGTTTAGTATTATCATTTTTATGATTTTTATTATTTTCATTATTATTATCATTTTTATTATATTCATTTTTATTTTCATCTTTTTTTTCTTTTTTATTTTCATCTTTATTATCTTTTTTATTTTCATTATTATTATTATTATCATTATTAATTTTTTTATTTCCAATATTAACCTCACTATTATTATTATTATTAATATCATTTAAACTATTATCATTAATTTTTTTTTTTCCTTTTTTTTTCTTTTTTTTCTTTTCAAAATTATCAACATTATTATTAATAATATCTCCAGAAAAAGTAGTAGGAATCATATTTAATTTAGGAATTTTACTTTCATAAGAACAAATTTTAATATTAGGATCAACTAAAGGAATATCTTCTAAATCATCAAATTCATCATCATTAAAATCTTCATTTTCATTAAATTCATTTTTAATTTCATTTTCACTTTCTTCATCATCATCATTTAAAAAATCATCATTTAAATCATCATTAATACTATCTGAACTTTCATAAAAATTATTATTTGAATTTTTATCTTTTTTATTATTATTTTCATTAATATTAAAATTTTCTTTTATTGAATTATTAAATTGATTTAATTTATATATTTTTTCAGCTGCTTCGTTTTCTAATTCTATTTCTTTAGTTAAATAATCTACTATTTTTAATTGGAAAAATTTATTTGTAACATCATCATTTCTATTTTTACTTAATGAAAATAAACATTTTAAATGCATTTTACATAAATTAATTAATATATATAATAAATTTTGATCATTATTTATATCTTTTACAAAAGCTTTTATTGTTTTTTTTTTTTGCATTTTTTCTGCATTTGCAATTAATGAACTTACTTCTGATAAATTAGGATTAAAAATTATATTTTTATTATATAATTTTATAAATGAAATATAATGTAATCTTATTAAATCTAAAGATGTCATTTCATTTACTAATGGAGAATATTTTATTGGAAAATTTAAAGTTGATTCTTGTAAAGTTAATAATGATCTTAATAAATTAAAATGAGTAAATATTATTGATAATTTTATTTTACTAAATAAAAAATTTCCTCCTGTTGAATTTATAAAAAAATCATAAATTATTCCACTTTTACTATTAAGGAAATAATTTAACATTAATAAATATGTATTTATTGAGTTTTTCCAATAATTATTTTCTTCAAAGTTACTATTATTATTATTATTTTGATTTATATTATTATTATTATTTTCTATTTTAGAAATTATATTATGAAAACAAGAGTTACAATTATAAAAATAATTAATAAAACTTAAAACATGTTTAACTCTATTTTTATAAGATTCAGTAATAGAATCATTATATTTATTTATATTATCATCTTTTAATATATTACAAATATTAAACTTTCCAATTAAAATATTATTCATTCTTTGAGTATTTGATGCAGATTTATCCATTTTTAAATTCACATTATTCATATATCTTCCTAAATTAGAAACTAATAAATAATCAAACATAAATTTTAAAATATTTAACCAAGTAGAACAAGATAAAAAAGTTTCATTTAAAAATCTAAATTCAGAATCTAATTTAATTCTAAAAATTAAATTTGAAATTAAAGAAATAAAAGAACAAAATGCTTCAATTAATTTAATTGGAATTTTATAATCAAATCTCTCAGTAAAATTATTATTATTATTTCCACCTTCATTTTTAACAATATTAACAAAAGTAATATCTGCATTATTAAAATTATTATTATCAAAATTATTATTAGAAATTTTAGAAATAATTTGTAAAAATATTTTTTTAACAATTAATAAAATATCACCCATATGAATTAATATATGAATAGTTAAAATTCTACTTTTAGAATTAACAATATAATCATTTAAAATATCAAATTGTTGTTTTAATATTTTCATAATTGAATCATCATTTTCATATACTTCACTTATTGAATTTGCACCATTTATATTTGGATAACAATTACAAACATCACAACTTCTTAAAATTAAACAAATTCTATTTTTAATTTTATCTAAGAAGTTATCAATATGTTTTCTTAAATTTTCTACATTAAAACTATTAATATTTTGAAAAAAAATTCCATTAATATTCATATTTAAAGGATGTTCATTATATTTTAATAAATTTAATTTTCTTAATTCATTTTCAATATTATTTGAATATATTGATAATATTTCATATAAAGCATCATTTTCATTTTTTAATACTAAAGGACAATTATTTTCTTCTTCAAAAGTAATACTTAAAAAAGATTCAAAAATATTATTTTTTTTTGAATCAATTATTTTTTTATTTGGTCTTTTTGCATTTAATGGATTTTCTAATTTTTTAGAATTAATTTCAATTTTTTCAGGTAAATATAATAAATTACCTTGACTAATATAATTAAAGAAATTTTCATTATATTTTTTCATATATTCCAACATTTCAATTTTTTTTCTTTCAAATTTCATTCTTGAATGATCTAAAGAAGGAAGAAGTAAAAAAGAAAATAAAGTATTAGTATCAATATTTAAATAAGAAATATCATCAAAAGAATATTCTCTTAAAGAAGTTAAAATAAAATTAACTAAAATTTCTCTAATTTTAACAAAATTTTTAAAATTTTGATTATGAGAAATTTGAATTGAATATAAACTTCTATCTTTATTATTATCAATTAAAATATTATCACTTTTATTACAATAATTATTAGAACTTCTTTTACTATCATATTTACTTAAAACTCCAGTATTATTATTATTATTATTATTTTTAGAACTTTCAATATCATAAGAAATATCTTCATTAGTAATACTATTAATACTTTTTAATTTTTCAATATAATTATTAATTTTAGGACTTTTTTGACTAGAAGGTAAATTTAAAGAAAAATTATTATTATCATTTTTAGAAGATAAATCATTATTATTAAAATTTTTTTTTCTTAATTTTCCTAATTCTAAATCTCTTTTTTGATTAATTAAAGCAGCCAAGTCAGTTGCAAGACAACTTTCTCCTAATTGTAAAGCTAAACTTTTTAATTTTTCCTTAGGTTCTAATATTAAAATATCTTGATTAAAATGTCTATTAATTGAAGAACCTTCTATTAATTTATTACTAATTAATTTATTCTTTGTTGTTGTTGTTGATGATCCATCTCCACTTTTTGAAAATTCTGCTCTATGACTACTTCTAATTATACTAAATCTTTGATGTTGTTGTGATTTATCTAAAGGAAATTTTAATAAAGGAATTTTTGTTTTTAAACCTTTTGGTATATCTTTACTATTAAGTGATATTTCTGATATGTTTATATTTGAATTTCCATTATTTATTATATTATTTATATTACTTAATGTTAATATTGAGTTATTATTATTATTATTGTTATTTTGAATATTTTGATTTAAATTATTTGATATTATATTATTATTGTAATTATTATTGTTATTATTATTATTATTATTATTATTTATTATGTTATTAATATTATTATTTGTTTGATTTTGATTTAAATCTCCACTTAATTTACTATTACTACTTGATTTTCTTTCTGTTCTTGATATTATATTTGATTTACTATTATTATTATTATTTGATATACTCATTAAATTAACTTGAAATTGTTTATTATTTATATTATTATTATTTTTATTATGTAATAATGAATATTCATTTTGTAAATCTTCATTAATATTATTATTAATTATACCATAATTATAACTTAAAGTATTAATATTTCCAATATTACTTTTATTTTTAACATGAGAATAATTTCCTGGTCTATCAGTTAACATAATATAATTTTCAAATAGAAATTTTTTATCAATAGAATTATTTAAATGATTAACAATTCCACTTTTAATAATACTTTTTAAATTTTTTAATTTATGACTTGGTTCCATATTAACATTTAAATCATACATACTTCTATAAATTGAGAAAAGATAATTAAAAATACCATAATTTTTTCCACTTTGTTTTAATTGAGGACAAGTTATATATAAACGATAAAATGAAATAATATAATTAAAACATTCTAAATGATCATTTAAATGAGAAATAAATGCATCAAACATATAATTTGAATAATATGAATTTATTTTACTTAATTTTGCTAAAATTATTAAAATTAAATTCATGCAATTATCATAAGTTGAATTTTCATTTGTTTTTATTTTCATATATTCTGTATAGAAGTTATGACAAAGAAAATTTTGTAAAGTTGAAATGAAAGTATTTATATTTTCTTCTGAAAACTTTGTTATATCATTTATATTATTTATCCAAATTGTTATTTCTCCTAATTTATTTTGAAATTGTGTATTTATTGATTTTATCTTTTGGATTTCAGAAATATATTTCTTTAGTTCCATTGTTAATTTTTAATTTTAATTATTAAGAAATTTATATTTTTTTGATATTAAAATGAAAAAATTATAGTATTTTTATTTATATTTAATTTAAAATGATGTATAATATAATTTTTGATTTAGATTTATATGATTTTATAAAAATATTTTTTTTGAAATTGGATTTTTTTAAATTAAAATAATATATTCTTTATTTAATAATAAAAAGATATTTTTTTTAATATTTGATAAATAATTAATAAATAATATATTCTTTTGCTTTTTCTATAAAAAAATATATGAAAACATTTTAAATGAATGATTTATTAAATAACAAAAAACATTTAAAAAAATTATTTTTAATATGTTAAACTTGTAAAATATATTTTTAATATTTAATAAAAAAACAAATTAAAAATAAATAAAAATTTTAAATTTGAACAAAAAAAACTTTTAAAAAAAACATTTAGATAAAAAAAGACAAAATGACAATAAAATATTTATAAAAAAAAGATAAGATAATTATAGAAAGCGCCCTTGGTCTAGCGGTAGAATACTTGCCTACCAAGCAAGTGACCCGGGTTCGACTCCCGGAGAGCGCAATTTTTTATTTATTTTTCTATGTATTTTTTTATTTTATAATTAAGACTTTTTTTATTATTTCATTTAATTTATAATTTTTAAAAAAGATATTTGAATTTAATATAAAGTATTTTTTAAATTAAAAATGTTTTTTTGTTTTTATATAATAAAATAAATCATTTTATTTTTTTTATATGATAAAAAATATAAAAAGTAAAAATAAATTGTTTATTAAATTTTATTTTAAGATATAAAATTTCAAATAAAATTAATAGATATATTTTCATTTTTAATATATGTATTTTTCATTTATAAAAAAATAAAAATATTTGAAAAAAATAAAAATTTTTTATTAAATTTAAAATAATTATTTATAAATTATAAATAAGAAATCAATAATATAAAATGAAATGTGAAAAATAAAATTTTATGAATATTAATATGTTTTTAAATTTTTAATAATAAAATATTTTCATTATTTATTCATTAATTTAAAAATAATGATATTCATAGAAACAAGTATTAGAAAAAATATCCAAATTAAATACTTATTGATAATATATTTAATCTCAATTAATTTAATTTAAAAATTTAATTAGATAATTATTTTTGAATAATTAAAATAAAATATGGAAAAACAATTATCCAAACAACAATGGATAGAAGATTTTAAAAAAATGTCAAATTTATTTAAAGCAGAAGAAAATAGCTTAATTCAAACTTTTCTTCAAGAAGATTATTCTTTATCAAAAATATACCAAACTCTTCTTAAAAATGATATAGAAAAAGAAAAAAATAATTTTAATACAATAGAAAAACAATTAAAATTTTATATTAATGAAGCATTTTCTTATTTTTTAACAAATAATGCAAAAAAATCAAATAATTATGATTTTCAAAATAAAATAAAAAAAATAGAAGATTTACTTCAAAAAATAAGAAAAGATTTTAAAAATAAATTTGATGATTTATTACAAGAAGAAGATACTTTAGAAAAAGAATTAGAAACATATTCAAAAAATTTTGAAAATATGTTTAATAATAATTTAAAAGAAGACAATAATCAAAATATAAATATTAATAATTCCAATTCTAAAATAATACAAAATCCAAATAAAAAGAATTTAAATCCAAAATTAGAATTAATAAATCAATATATAAATAATATAATGAATAATGTAGGAATAATATATAATGATACAGATGAAATATCATTTAATGATATAGAACAAGCAATAAAAAAATTAAATTCAAATGATTTAGAACAAATAAAAGAAATAACTGAATATATATCAAAATTAATAGAAAAAAATTTAGGAGGAAATAATTTATTTTGGCAACAAAAAGAACATGAAGAATTTTTAAAATTAAGAATTGCTTTTCATAATAAAATTAATAGTTATGAATTTTTATCTTCATTATCAAATACAATTCCTTATATTCCTATTAATGAACATAAAAATCATATTAGATTATTTGAAAAATATACTTATTTAAATGAAATAAAAAAAGATTTAGTTAAAAAATATAAAGAAATTAAAAATTTAATTGATGAAGAAAATAAAAAAATTATGCTTGAAAAAATTCAACAAGAAAGAGAAAATTTCAAAAAAAAAAATAATATAAATTCAGATATACAAAATCAACAAAATAAAAAAAAATTAATTGAAGAATGGAAAGAAAAAAAAAGATTAGAAAATATTTCAAATTTAAAAAAACAAGAAGAAGAAGAAAAATATTTAAAAGAAAAAGAAAAAGAAATTTATTTACAAAATAAAGAAAAAAATCAAATTTTAATAGAAGAATATAAAAGAAAAAAATATGAAGAAGAACAAGAAAAAATAATGAAAGAAAAAATTAATGAAATGAATAAAAATGAATTTAATCAAATTGATTTTGACAGAATAAAAGAAAGAGAAGAATTATTATTAGAAAAAAGAAAAAATGCAATTCGTGAAAAATCAGCAAAAAATTTAAGATATGAAACAAATTATAGTAGATTTAAAATGAAAAATAATTCTAAATTAAATAATATTCCTTCTAAATTAAATGAAATGACTCAAGGATTTAAAAATAAACAAAGAAATAAATTTAATCCTAAAACTGATAAAGGAAAAGATGCTTGTACTATGGCTAATAATGTTTTAGGACATACTTCTAAAGCAATGCCTCTTTGGAGAGTTGGACTTAATAATTAATATTGTTTTATTTTTTTAATTTAATGTTTTTTTTGTTTTTTAATTTTTTTTTATATTAATTTTTTTATTTTTCTTTTTTTTAATATATATTTTTTAAGTTAAATTTTTTTAATTAAAATAAAAATAAAAGGAAATATATATTAAATAAAGATAAAATAAGGAGTTTTTTAAAAAAAAAGAATATAAAATATTAAATGAGATAAAAAAATTGTATTTTAATTAATATTATTGTATGAGTAAGAACTATATAATTTTTTAAGAGTTAATTTAAATGAATTATTTATTATTTAATATATTTAATATATGAAAAAATTATTTTTTTGAAAGAATGGAAAATAAAAATACAGCAATAGAAGAATTAATACAAAAAGATATTAAAATAATAACAAGAAATGTTGAAGAAAAAATCCCTCAAATATTAAATAATCTACAAAATGAAGAAGAAAGTATTGAAAATAAATTAAAAATATTAAATTTTTTCAAAATTTTATTTCAAGAAATTACATATAATATGGATATAGTAAATAAGTTCATTTCAAATAATGAAACACAAAAATTATCATTATATAAAATATTATTAAAAGAATATTTTAATTCAAAAGAAGAAAATAAAGAATATAGAGAAAACATTTTATCTCTTTTAAATTTAATGATTCAAAATGTATTATGTGGAAATGAAGTTTTTGAATATTTATTTTCTTTTATTACTCATTATATAAATATAATAAATGGTAATATTGAAAAAGAAAAAGAAGAAGAATTATTAAATCCAAATAAATTTAATAATTTTTTAAAACTTGTTAGTTATTTTTATTTAATAAGAGATATAGATACAAAACTTTCAAATTATTTTTATTTTAGTGGAAATTCTGATAGTGAATTAAGAATTAATAATAAAAATAATATATTAAATTTTAATCCTGATTCTATTTTAAATATACTTATTTTTTTTGAGTTAAAATTAAGTCCTGACGAAATTAAAAATTTATTTACTAAACATATTTCAAAATTAATAAATATAAAATTATCATATGGAGATAATATTTATTTAAATATTGATAAAGAAAATATTTTAACAGGTTCTTTTACAAATGATATATTATATAAATTTAATCAAAATGAAATGAATTCATGTTTAATTAAATGTGAAAATATAAATGAAAATTTTGAATTAGAAATTTATATTAATAATAATAAAATAGAATATAAATTAGATAATAAAATTTCATTATCTATTAATAACAATAAAAATGAAATTGAATATATATCTTTTTTCAAATTATATACTGGAATTTGTCCATCAATAATAATATATAAAAATGATAAAAAAAATGATTATTTAAAAATATTTGAAAATAAAAATGATAATAAATACAAATATGGAATATATAAAGAAGAATTATTTGATAAATTAAATAATAATGAAATAATTACAAATACATTAAATTTTACAGTTCTAGAAGAAAATGATACAAGTAATAGTAATATTTTAAATTCTTTTTATAATGATTTAATTTCAATATATATTCCTTCAAGATTTGAAATTGATGAATTAAATGATAATAAAATTATGATAAGAGATTCAATTAATAATTTAGATGGAGAATTAATAACAGAAAATTCAAAATCAATTGGAGTTTATATTTATGATAAAAATTTAAATGATTTATCATCAATTGATTGTATAAATTCTCTTTTACCAATTTTAGAATTTATGACAGAAAATTATTATGTTTTATCTCAAAATAATTTAAATGATTTTTTTTTAATTTTAGCTAATGTTTTTAATTCAGAAAGATTTATTTCAAATCAAAAAGATGAACAATTTTTTACTTGTTTAAGTTTATTTATTGAAAAAATACCAAATGAATTTTTTGATGATGATACAAAAAGTCTATTTATTACTCTATCAAATTCAATTATTAACTTATTAGATAATAAAAATCATTTTATGGAAATGATAAGTAATCAATATCATATTGATATTTTTTTAAATAAAAATATTTTATCTAAATTTTCTTATCAAAATCAAAAATCACTTTTAATTCAACTTCACACAATTAAAACTTTGAAAAATAATTCAATTAAAATAAAAGTTTCAAAATTAATTTCATTAATTTTATTTTATGATAAACAATTTAAATATAAATTCTGTTGTAAAGAACATGCAGATTTTTTTAAAATTGAAAATAATATTAATATTAAAATAAGAGAGCAAGAAATAAATGAAATTTTTGAAGAAATTTATAAATTAATTGATATAATTTATAAATATGATTTTCAATCAGATTTAAATGAAATATATAAATTATTAACTCTACCAATTAGTCCTTGTGTTCAAAATTTTATAATAAGAATATTTTCTAATTTTCTTTCAATTTCAAAAACAAAAACAAAAATGGAATTATTTGATACATTAAATTCAAATAATATATTATTATATACTAGTCTTTATGCTATGACAATTTCTTTATTTGATGTAAGAATTAAATTATTAGTTTTTATTTTGGAAATTTTAGATGATTTTGAAAAAAGAAATTCTTTAGTTGAAATAAATGAAATAAATGATATTGAAATTTTTATTGAAAATAATATAATACCTAAATATTATATTGCCAAAACAATTAATAATAATAATTATGAAGAATTTGAAATAATAAAACAAAAAATTCAAATATTAAATTATGACAAAATTGAATTAAATGATATTGAAAATAATTTTTTTCAATATATAAATAAAGATAATTATCATAAATTATTATCGAATTTACTTTCAATTTTAAATAAATGGTTCATTGAAAAAAAATATATATCATATATTATACCATTTATAATATCTTTATCACCAAAATCAGAAATTGAAACTTTACAAAATTCTATATATAATTTAAATAAAGAAAAAGAACAATCAAAAATAGTAAATAAAAGAATATTAGAATATAATGATTGTATTCATCTTTTTTTAGAAACTTATTTCCAGTCTTTTTTATATCTTAAAGATAATAATTATAAAACTTCTTTTTATATAAATGAATTACATTCTTCAAATGAAATAATTTTACCTTTTATGAATCAAATTTACAAAAATGGAAATGAATTAATAAATTATATTTTAACTACTGATATTAAAAAATTAGATTATATTATATTATGGGGGAAATATTATAGTTATTTATTTTCAAAAGATAAAGATTTATATAATAATTTAAGAGAATTTATTAATCAATTATTACAAAATACTTTAAATACATTTGATGAATATTATGATAAATTAGAAAACTTTGAGAATAACATACAAAAATATTCTGATTTTTTATATTATTTTGGAATATTATTTGAATTTTTAACTTTTTTTAAATATAATTATTTTGACCTTAATAATGAAATTTATGATGAAAATCTTAAATTATTGAAATTTTCTGAATATTTTTACTATTTTTCTATTCCAGATTTTAATGATAATTCTTTAATTGAAGAAAAATGGTATGATTATACTAATTTTAAAACAATTTATTCAAATTTTTTTTATAAATTATGGCATTTTTTATCTGAAAATACAATTGATTTTAATTTTGAAGAATATCTTATTCAAAAACAACAAAAAAATATATTTAGTAATACTTTAAAATATCTTTATTTTTCATTTCCAGATATTACAAATTTATGTAATAATGGAATTAAACCAATTTTAGTTTTATTTCATTATTTAAATTTAATAATTGTTAAAATTCAAAATAAAAATGATATTGAATATTGGGTAAGTCATTATCAAGAATTTATTTTATTTTTAATATATTCAAGTGGAAATCTTGATAAAAAAGAAAAGAATTATTCTGATTATCATCAATTAAACAAATCAATTTTATTTTATTCAATATCAATTTTAATAACACAAATAATTAATAGAAAAAATAATGAAGAAGTAAATTATTATTATTCATGTCTTGGGAATATTTTATATCTTTGTTTTAAAATATATGATTATTATAAAAAAGAAAAAATAAAAGAAGACAATAAAACAACAACAAGAATTTTTTATCTTTTTAAAGGAAAAAATGATATTAGTTTTTCATCAACATTTCCATTTTTATTATTTGATGAATTTTTTTCTAATTTTAATATTACATATGAAAAAATAATATTTGATCTTTTAAATTCAAAAGATAAAACTTATAAAAATGAAATAAATAAATTAATAGATAATTTAGGATTTAATTACTTTTTTGTTGATAATGAAAAAAATAAATTTTCAGTTTTAAAAGAGGTTTTTCCTTTTCTAAACATATATTTAAAAAGAGAAAAAGAAATTGACAAAATTATTCCTTGTTATGATAATTCTATATATAAAGACAAAATGAACCCAAATATAAATATTTGTACAAATATTGAATATGAAAAAAAATCATCTTTTGATTTCTTTAAATTATTAAAAAATATTTCAAATAATCATAAGAATTTATATATAAAAATAAAAATTGAGAAATTAAAAGGAAAATATCATAAAGCTCTTAAATTAAATAAATATAAAAAATACAAAAAAAATTTATTTTTTTTTAATAATTATTGGAGTACAAAAGAATTTTTTTATAATAAAGATAAATATCATTTATGTTATAAATTAAAAAATCATTTAAGTGATGAATATACAAGAGTTTTACTTACTCCAATAATTGATATGAAAAGTTATATTCCAAAATTTTCTCATTTTAATGTTAATGATTTGTTTTTAATTACAAATCCAAATAAAAAAACAATTTATTCTATGGTTAATTTAGATTTAAATAAATATTTGTTAAAAGATAAAAAAGAACAAAAATCAAATGATGTTTTAAATAGAAATTATATATTATCAATAACAAATTCAAATTTATTATCAGAAAAATCATATGATTATGAAAAATTAGTAAAAGATTTTATAATAAGTGAAAAATTTAATTGTTCTAAAATTGAAAATAATCAATTATTAAATATAAAAAAATGTTGTTTAGTTTTTCATAATTATCATATTACAGGAATGTTTTATAATAATGAAGAAGAAATTGGTTTTTATTCTTTTCAATTTCAAAGAAAAGACTCAGAAGAAGATTATGATGAAGAAAGAGAATGTTGTTTTGGTTCAATTTTTAAACCACAAAAAGAAAAAACAAAATATTATCATATTACAATACCATATGATGAAATTGAATTTATATTAAAAAGAAGATACATTTTTAAAAGAAATTCTTTTGAAATTTATACAATGAAGAAAAAAAGTTATTTTTTCAAATTTGAAGAAGAAATAGAAACAATAATAACAAATATAAAAAAATATTTAGAAAAAAATAAAAATTTTCAAATAGAAGATATAAAAGTAGAATATTTAAAATATTTTAATATAATAGGATACGTAAATAAATCAAATATAAAATATATAAATGAAGAAAAAAATTCATTCTCATTATTAAAAATATATGAAAACTGGAAAAATTACAAAATATCAAATTTAAAAATGTTAATGTTACTAAATATATATTCAAATAGAACATATAATGACTTAACTCAATATCCAATTTTCCCTTGGTTATATATAGAATATAAAAATAATAATTTTGATATAAATAATAAACAAAATTATCGTCCTTTAGACACTCCAATGGGAATGTTAGAAATAAATGAAGAATCAATAAATAGAAAATATGATTATATTAATCATTGGAATTTAATAGATGAAGATGATATAATTGATGATAATTATCAAAGATACGGTTCTCATTATTCAAATTCTTTATATGTTACTTATTATTTAGTTAGAATTTTTCCTTTTGCTTTTGATAAAATTGAATTACAAGGAAATACTTTTGATGATCCTAATAGATTATTTAATGACTTTGAAAATTCTTTTGTTTGTTCTAGTACACAAAAAAGTGATTTAAGAGAATTAATTCCAGAAATTTTTTCCCTTCCTGAATTATTTAAAAATAATAATAATTTTAATTTTGGAAATGCTTTTAATATCAAAAATAAGAAAATTGAAAGAGTTCAAAATGTTACTTTACCAAATTGGTGTGATAATGAATATAGTTTTATATATAAGTTTAGATTGAGTTTAGAAAGTAAATTTGTTTCTTTAAAATTAAATAATTGGTTTGATTTAATTTTTGGTTATTATCAAAAAAATGAAAAAGCTAAATCAAAATTTAATTTATATTCTATTTATACTTATGAAGAATATGAAGAAGAATATAATAAACTAAAAGATATTCATCAAAAAAAATATGCGTCTAGAATGATTGAATTTGGAATTACGCCTAATCAAATATTTAAAAAATTAACTACTCCAAGATTAGATTTTGAAGAAATTGAAAATAAAAATTTTAAAATTCAAATTTGTAATAATTTTAATAATTATAATAGTTCTGATTTTTATGAAATTATTACTATTATAAATAATAATAAATTTATTTGTGAAGATTTTCAATATTTAAAATTTTTCGAAGTAAATAATTATTATACAAAGTTTAAATTATTTGTTATTTGTTTTAATTCTGTTTATTCGTTTGAAATTTATAGAAGAAATAATAAAAATGATGATAATGAAAATTCAAGATTATATACTATGGAAAATATAATTAAATATAATTTAATAAATACAAAAAATAGAATGTCAAATAATTTAAAAAAAATTCCAAGTATACTTTTTGGAAAAGGAGAATATATTGCATTAGGAGGATTTTGGAATGGAAATATAATAATTCAAAAATTAGTAAAAGATAATATTAGTTCTTTAAATTATAAAATAATATATGAAAGTAATTATCCAATTACTAATATAATAATTGATCAAAAAGATAATTTTTCAATTTGTAGTGATATTAAAGGAAATATTTATATTTTTATTATTGATAAAAAAGAAAAAAAAAAATGGAATATTTATAAAAAAATACAAAATTGTTATTATGAAATTATTTCAATGGATTTAAATGAAAAATTAAATATTTTTGTTACTTATTCTAAAGATAATATTTGTATGATTTATACTTATCCTAAATTTATTCTTGTTAATTCATTTAAATTATATAATATGAATGAAGAAATTTTTGCTAATAAAATGTTAGTTTCTTTTTCTCCATTACCTTCATATTTATTTTATTCTGAAAAACAAAATAAATTATATGTTTATTCTATTAATGGAGAAAAATATTTAGAAAAGAAAATTGATAAAGTTAATAATTTGAAAATTTTTAATAATAGTTATTCTCAAGATTATATTTATTTAAATGAAAATAATTGTATTAAAATATTTAGTATGCCAGATTTAAATAATATTCATACTTTTAATTTAAAACCAGATGATGAAATTTATGATATGGATATTTCAGAAGATAAAAGTTTTATTTCTATTTTAACAAAGGAAAATAATGAAAAAACATTTTCTATTAAAATTTTTAAACATAAAAAAACAAAAGTTTAATAATAAAATATATAATTTAAAGAATATTTTTTATATATATATTTTTTATTTAATTTATTTATTCAATATAATTTTATTAAATAATATTAAAATCAATTAAAAAAATAATTTATTAAAATTAATAAAAAGAATTTCATTTAATTAAAAAGTTTTAAATGATTATTATTTTAATTATTTAGGTTATTTAATATATTATTTCTTTTAAATTATTACATAATATTATAATATTTTTATTTAAATTCTCCCTTTCTTCATTATTTCTAAAAATAAAACTTTCATTTTCTAAAATTTCAAAAATATTTGATTGAAAGGATTCATTAAAGAAACTATTATAATTAATTAAATTATTTTCATATTCTTCAAGTATTTTTTTTATTTTTTCATCAAATTTTAATTCTATTATATTTTTTTGATTTTTTTCATTTATATATATTTTTAAATTTTCATTATTGTTTTCATATTCTTTAATCTTCATTTGAATAAATTTACAACATTGTAAAACAAAATTAATAAAATTTGGTAAATTTTTCAAAAAAATTTTTTTCTCAAAAAAAATTTCTTTTAAAGTTTTTGTGAAATTAAATAAACAATTTGATAATAAAGTTAAATCATTATAATTTAAATCATCTTTTATTAATTCTGAAATTTTAGAACAAATTTCATTTTGAATATATTGAAAATAAGTAAAAAATGAAAAATTTTGAATAAAATTTCTTATATTTTCAAATACATTTTCATCAATATAAAAATTAGAAAAATATTTTAAAATCGAAAGATAATTATCTTTAAACTGATTTGAATCTAAACAATTATATAAAGTTCCTTCTATAATATATTTATTTATAAAAGGAATAAGAAAAGAAATAACTAAAAATTGTTTATTATTAAATGAATTATTTAAATTTGAAATTTTATCATTGTTCATATATAATAATAATTCTTCTATTTTTTGAGGTAATTCTTTATTAGATTCTAAAATTTTTATAACATTTGTTTTTATATAATCTTCATATATTATTTTATAAAATTCTTTTTCTTCTCCTTTAATTATATAAATTTTATTTATTAAATAAAGAATATTTAAACTTAATTTCATATCATTTGAATTAATATTTTTTTGGTTTAAGAAAAATTCATCTCCAAAAGATTTATAACTCATTTTTATTATATTGTTATATTTTTGTTCTTCTGTAATATTAATTTTATAAAATGGAATAAATAAAAATAAAATTTTTCGGATTTTAGTATAATTTTTTTCTATAATATCTGTTTTATCAAAAATACTTTCTGTTAAAAAATCTTCAATTTTTTTTTTAATTCTTTCTGACTTTAATTTATTTTCATAATTTTTTATCATATCATTTATTTTATGAATTTCCATATCATTATTTTGAATATAATCTAACATTAATTTTAATTCATTTTCATATTTATCAATTAAATTCATTTTTCCATTTATTTTATTTTTGATATTATTTAAAGATTGTTGAATATTATCAATTAAAAAATCAATCATTTGTAATTTTGAAATTAATGCAACATAATTTGTATAATTTGAATTTATTTGTTCGACTATTTCATTTTTTGTTTTTTCAATTGTTAATTTAAGTTGATTTAATAAATATGAAGTGTCTTGAATTTTAGAAAAAATTGATAAAGAAAAAGTTTTTAAATTAAATGAATTTGATTTATATAATTCAATATCTAAAAATTGGGCTTCTGGAATTTCAGGTGCTGATAATTTGTCTTCAATTACTTTTATATAATTGTAAAAAGTGTTCATTTAAAATAAAAAAATAATTCATTTAAAAATAATATTTTAAATTTATAAAGATAATAACTTTTTTTCAATTTGAATTATTTTAATATTTTATATTTAAATAAAGTTTCTAAAATATATTAAATATTTTTATTATTATCTATTTTTATTATTATTTTTTTATTTATAAAAAAAATAGTTATAATTAAAATCTTCCCTTTATTTAAATATATAAATATATAATTTTTTCCATTTTATTATATAAATATTTTCATATAATATATTTATAATAATGAATTTAGAAATGTGTGAAAAAAAATAAGACATAGATTTAATCTTTTTAAACTTATTTCTAATTCAAAATAATTTAAATAATTTTTTGGTCTTCAAAAAGAGTTTTTTTTATTTTTTTCTTAACTTATTTTATATTTTAATAAAATGGATAATAAAAACTTAAAAAAAATTTATAATTAAAAAAAATTCTCCAAAATCAAAACGTTTATAATTTAAATGTTTAAATAAAAAAATAAAATTCATTATACAAAAAATAATATTTTAACAAAAAAATCAAAAAAAATATTTAATAAACTTTTTTCATATTTATACACTTGTAATGAACTAAAAAAAAATTAATTTATAAAAATGAAGACAAGAAATTATAATTTTCACCAAAAAAAATCTTATTTTTCGAACAACTCACTTTGTTATAGGAACTCCTTCCATAACAAAATGAACAAAAATGAGAATAAAGAGAATTTAAAAAACATTTCAATTAATCATAATTTTGACTTAATTTGTTTTCAAAAATGTTCAATTTGGATTTTAAAATTATCAATGAGTTCATCAAAAAATAAAAATATTATTTCAAATGAATTATCAGGTGGAATAAATGAAAACCATGTTTTTATAGAGAAAAAATTCAATATTCAAAATGAATTAAGTTCATATTTTCCAATTGATATAAGAAATAATCAAAGATTTTCTTTAGATAAAAATCAACCAAAAATTCCTTTATTAATTACTTTTAATTTTGATGATTTAAATAAAGAAAAAAAAGAAGAGTTTACTAAATTAAATTCAGATTTCTCAAATTCATTATTTGAAATTGATTTAAATGCAAATTTACATGAATATAAAAATATTTTTAAAGACAATATTAACTTCAAAGTTAAAGGTTTTGATATTATGAAATCAATTCAAAATAAAATTAATGGATTAAAAATAAATAAAATTATTGATATTCATGGAGAAAATTTATTTTTTGAAAATTATGTTTTTAATAATATACAATGCTCTTTTGGAATTGGTTTTTCTATTTCAAAAAATAGTCTAATAAATTATTTGAAATTAAAAAATTATTCTATTTTTGAAAATGAAATTAAAATAACAAAAATATTTTTAAATTATTCACTACCATTAATAGTATTTACAAAAACAAATTTAATTCAACAACAAAATTTTAATAACAATAATATTAATAATAAAAATAATAACATCAATTTAATTCATCAAAACTTTTGTAATTTTCATTCTTTTATGACAAATACTACTCCTTTTATTTATGAATCTGAAGAAATGAAAATTAAAACAATTTTAGACTCTTTTAAAAAATCTTCTATATTTGGTATAGATTGTTTATTTAAATTAGATAATTTAAAATTTACAAATATAAAATATTTTCCTATTTTAAATAGTTTATATATTAACTCAATAAATAATTCAAATAATAATTCAACTTTAGATGGAAGTTTTTTTAGTAAATCTTCAGAAGATAAAGAAAATAAAAATACTCATAATCAAAATAATATTTATTTCAAAGAATCAATAAAAGAAATTTATAATATGCCAAATTATATAGAACAATATAAAAAAATAGAAAAAAATTTTCCAGAAATTGATGAATTAGAATTAGGAGAAATTGGTAATGATTCATATTTTAGTATAATTTGGTCACCATTAAAAAGTATAAAAGATAATAATTTCTATAGTCTTGAATTTGAAAGTTTAAATAATATATCATTTGAAGTTTTTTATAAATTTAAATCTGGAATTAATAATGGTCATTATTTAACTGTTTCAGGAATAAAAGAAAAGAATATTAAAGGATTTGATATTAACGGTGAAAATATATTTCCTTATTTCGAATTTTTTTGGTTTTCAAATAAAAATATTATTCCTCTTCCTTTTATGAAAAATTATAATTTTCTTTTATTTCAACAACAACAAACTATGATAATGAATAAAAATTTATTTTATGCTTTGAAAAATAATAGTAACAATAATAAATCTTTTTTAGGAATAAGTGAAATATAAAATAATTTTTTTATTATTTTTTATTTTACTTACTCTACTTTTCAACTTGTGAATATGAATAAAAATTATTTACTTGTTTTATAAGTGATTAGCTTAAAATATTCATTATGTATATTTTTGATATAAAAAATATTATACAGTTAATAAAATATATATTTTTAAATTTTATATAAGGATTTGTAGGAATATATTTATTTATTTTTTTTTATTTGTAATATATTAAATTATAAAATAAAAAAAAAGAATAGTTTTAATAAAATAAAATTAAAAAAAAAATAATTCTTTATTTTAAATAATTTTATATTAGAAGAAAAAATATTAAAATATAAGTAGCCCTAGTAGCTCAGTAGGTAGAGCGTCAGGCTGTTAACCTGCAGGTCGAATGTTCGAACCATTCCTGGGGCGAAATCTTATATTTTTTTAGTTTTAAAGAATATGTTATTTTTTAATTTTTTTTTCATAAAATAAATAATGTATTTTTGTTTTTAATATAATATAATCATAATTTTATTATATAATTAATAGTAAAAAAATTATTTTATTTGAATTAATATCTAAATAATCAAAATATTTTTTAATAATTATTTAAATTTTTTTTACAATTTAATAATGATTATTATAATATATTTTAAATTTTCTAATATTATTTTTTCATTAAAGAAATATAATATAATTATCTAAATGATTATATATTTATTTTAAGTGTAAATTCTATTATTTTTCATATATTTAAAAATTAGTTTTATTTATTTATTTTTTAACAATTAATATATTTTAATTTAAGTAAAAACTATAAATGGATAATACTTTTATGAATTTTACAGAATATTTAATGAAAATTGGTTTTTTATCTAATTCAAATATAGAAGATTTTAAAAAAATTTTTATTTCTCAAAGTTCAACATTTGATAATTCAACAATTACTTCTGCATCAGAAAAATATTATGATTCAATTTTAATACAAGATAAAATTTCTTCTTGTGTTGTTGATTTTTTAAATTTATTGAATAATGATAGAAAAAAACTTTTAGGTATAAGTTTATTTACAAAATTTTATAAAGTTAATATAGAACAAAAATTAAATTCAAGTAAAATTTTAATGAATAAATATAAAAAAATGAAAATAATTCCTTTTTTTAAAATATGGAAAAATTTAACAGAAAAAACAAAAGAAAAAAATTATAAAAATAATAATTTATCAAATATTCTAATATTTCAACCAAAAAAAATAAATAAAAGTAATGTTAGTTTTATTGAAAAAATAATAAATAAAAATAAAAAAAATTCAAATTCATATAGAAGTTATAAAAATCTAATGAAATATGAAAATAATAAAAAATCAAAAGATATAATCAAATTATCAAATTATAATATAAAAAAAGAAGAAGAAGAATTAAAAGAATGTACATTTAGGCCAAAAATTAATAATTATAATCCTTATTTAAATAAATCTAATTCAAAACAAAAAAATAAAGAAATAATAGAAAAATTATATTCTGATAATAAAAAAAGAAATAATAAAAATCAAATTGAATCAGAAGATAAAAATAAAAATGATGAAAAAGAATTAACATTTAAACCAAATTTAATATCAAAATCTCCTAAAAAAATAAACCAAAATTTTAATGACAGATTAAAAAGTTTTGATGATCAAAAAATTTTAGATTTAAATAATTTAAGAAATAAATATGAAAATAATTTTTCAACAATATATACATTTTCACCAGATATAAGTAAAAGTCAAAAAAGTATTTCAAAATCTTTTTCAACAGAAAAATTAAATATTCCAGTTTATGAAAGATTATATATAAATAATGAAGAAAGAAAAAGGAAAAAATTATTAAAAGAAAAAGAAATAAATATAGAAATAAAAAATTTATCAAATTCTCAATTTTATAAAAATAAAAAATATGAAAATTTAAAAATGAATAGTTCAGTTGATTATAAAAAAATAGAAGAATTATATAAAGATTATAAAAAATTACAATATAAAATATTACAAAAAAGAGCTGATTTAGATATTGAACAAGGATTAACTTTTCAACCTGAAATATATTCAAATAGAAAATATTATAATAAAATAGATAATAATTTTGAAAGAAGAGAACAAAATCATTTAGATAAAAAATTACAAAATATTCAAAATTATCAAAATTTAAATGACGAAAATTCAACTTCAAGAAGATATACAAAAAGAGAAAAAGAAGAAATTGCAAATAATATAATTCATAGATTATATAATATTGGAGTTGAAAAATATAAACAAAGAAAATTCTCAGCTGATAATTTTGAAAAGGAAATTAAAAATAACATTAATTCTAAACAAAATCAAAATTTAATTCAAGAAAAATATAATAAAGATAATAATTATGATAATAATAAAAATTTTGAACTTTAATCATAATGGTAATTTAGGTAATTTTAATAATAATTTTATTCATATAATAAATTCGAACAAAATGTAAAATAAAATTATAGTTCAAGTCTAATTAAATATATACAAAAACAATTGGAAATAAAATTTTTTAAATAATAATATATATATTTATTTAATTTAATTTTTTGTTTATGATGATATTTTTAATTTTATTATGCAAATTATTAATTCCAAAATTTAAAATTAATACTTTATTCATAATTACACATAGAATTTGAAAAATAGAAATAAACTTTATTCATCATAGTTAATAATAACATAAAAAAAGGCATTAAAT
>JAJMZS010000478.1:0-32002 GCA_023807205.1 Isotricha prostoma | reverse complement strand
CCCAATCCCCAATCCCCAATCCCCAATCCCCAATCCCCAATCCCCAATCCCCATTTTTTTTCATTTTTTTTTTTTAAATTTTTCTTTCATTTTATTAAATTTTTTTTAACTTTTTATAAGTACTTTTTTTTTTATTTTTTTAATAAATATTAAATAATTAATAATTAAATTAAAAAATGTGAAATTAATTATTTAAATTTTATTCAATGAATTACTTAAAGAAGGTAATTTTTGATTACTTTTATTTTTATTTTTTTCATTATTACTTTTATTTGGTATATTTTCTTTTTTGTTGGGCTCAGATTTATTCCTTGCTTTAATTTCATATTCTTTAACTTTACTTTTAATATTAATTTTAAATTTAGCTTTATCTTCATCTTTAATAAGAACAGTTCCAGTTAATTTATTTTGTCTTCTTGTTAAAGTATGATTTTCACTAAAAACTCCACTTGATATTTTATCAATATGATTAACAAAATCATTTTTAATTTTTGAATTATTATTTTTATTATCTAAATCAATTTTATTTTCAAGTTTAACAGTTTTTGTTTTATTTTTTATTCTTTCAAAATCATATTTAATTTCTGTTGATTGAGTAAGACAATTATTAATTTTTTGCTCATTAAAAATAAGAGGTGGAGTTTCACCATTGTCATAACATTGAATTAAATAATGTTTATTTTTATTCTTATCAATTTTAATTAATTGATTTGTACTATAATTTGAAGAAGGTTGAAATTTAACTTTATTATCTCTAATATTATTATCATTTACATCATTTATTGTTAATTTATTTTTTTTTGAAATAGTAATTTCTTTTTTTATTTCTTTATAACAATCTTCATAATCACTGAATTTAATATTATATAATTCTTTAATAAATTTAAAATATTTTCCATCTTCTTCATTTAAGAAATTTTCTCTTCCAATATGAATTAAACTAAAAGCAATTTTAAAAGGATTATATTTAAAGAAAAATGATTTTGAAGTAATTAAAGCTAAATTTTTTTTTATAGAATTATAAATATTATTAATAGTAAAAGCAGATTTACCTTTAATTTCTTCTTCAAAAATAAAACCATTTGATAAAAGAATCATTAACCAATCATAAGGAGAATAATTAATTAAATTATAATCTAGTAATTGTAAACAAATAATTTCATATTTTAATATTTCCTCAATTTGAAGTATAAATTTATCATTTAATTGAGTTAAATCATTAAAATCTGGTTCAAAAATATCATTTTCATTATATTTACCACTAATTAAAAAAAAACCTATTGTTAAATATATCATTCTTTTTGAATTAATATCTATAATTTTTCTCAATGAATTATCTATATAATTTAAAGCTTTATAAAAAGTAGAATCAGAATATTTCAAATGCATACTTAATTTTTGTAAATATGTCATTACACTTTTCCTTTTTTTCAAATAGGAATTTTGAATTATATTTGCATCATTTATAATTGGACATCTTTTTCTCATATTTTTATATATTTCGATTGGATCTTCACATAATTTTTTTCCCATTGATATTGGTTTTACAACATAATGTAATATTGTATTTTCTTTCATAATTAATCCTCCACAATCTTCACAAAATGTGTATTTTTCATTTTTTATATTTGATATTTTTTTATGTTTACATTTTTCTCTTTTTGAATTTTGTATTTTTGACATTTGATATTATGTAATAAGATTAAAATTAATAACGAAAAATAATATAATAATATATAATTTTTAATTTAATTGAAATAAAATCAATCAAATTCTATATTTTTTTTTATTATTTTTTGTTTTTAAAAAAATTAAAAAAAAATGTGAATATTACTATTTAAATATCTTCTTCTTCAATGTCATCATTTTTATTCATAATATTTTTTACTTTGTTCTCTTCTATCTTTTTTTCTTCATTACTAAGTAAAACTGATTTAGCCATTTTAACATCCTTGAATTCTTTAAAAGCATTATTATCTAATTGTTTTGAAGGTATATTAATTTGACTCAAAGAAATTTTTTTTCTTTCGTTATCAAAATGATCAATATCAACATATTGTTTAATAGAATTAACATAATGATTTAAAATATTATTATTAGACATTTTATTAAGATTATCAAAAGTATTTTTAATTAAATCTTCTAATTCTTCTTTATTTTTATTTTTCAATACATTATCAATATTATTATAATCGAAATTTTCTTCCATACTAATTTGAGAATGTATTAAACTTTGATTAATTGTATTTACAAAATTCATTCTATTTTCTTTATTAGGAATAATTTGATAATAAGAACTTTCTTCTTTTGGATTCTTAAAAGTACTTTGATCTCTTTGTTTATATTTATTATAAAAGTCATTTATTGTAAAAGTAGTATCAATTACTTGTTTTTTTGCTCTAAATCCAGTATCTTGTGGTTGTTGATAAGGTTCTTCAATTTTTGTTTCTTCAATTGGAATTTCTAAAACACGTTTATTAGTATTTAAAGTTGGTTTTTGTGGAAATGCATTTTTTTCTACATCATGTTTTATAATTTCTGTTGTTTGATTCTTTGTAACTTTTACTATTTTACCTGATAAATCTGACATTTGTTTAAATATTTCATTATTATTTATAATATCATCATCATTATCATCTATTAATTCTCCAGCATTGAAGTTTCCTTTTTTAATTATTTTCATTGGTTTTTTTTCTTCTATTATATTTGGTTTACTTCTAAATTCATTTACTTTTTGTTCTTCTGTATTATTTAAATTAACAGTTATATTTTTTTGTGTATCTTTTAATCTTCTATTTTCTTCTCTTAAATCATTTAATTGTGATTCATATAATTCTCTCAATTCTCTTATTGTATTTGCATTTTTTTCATTTTCTTCTTCCATTCTTTTATTCATTTGATTTAAATTATCTTTTAATAATTTTATTACTTCATCATTATTATTATTATCATTACTTCTTTCAATAATTTTTTCAGTATAACCACTTTGTGGAATATATAAATTTGTTGCTTTTACATTTCCTTGATTCAATGTTGATTGAATATAAAAATCTTTTAAGTCTTTTAATGTATCTTTAAAATTTCTTTCCATTTTTTCCATTTGTTTCTCATAATTATCAGACTCTAATTTTCTTTGATCTTGATAATTTTTCATATTACCTTCTTGAAAGTTTTTAAGATAAGTTTCAAATTGTTTTTTTAAATCATCTATTTTTTTTTCTATATCACTATCTCTTTGACTTTTTATTTTAACATTTATTTGATGTGCTTTTCTCATATGTCTTTCTAAATCTTCTTCAGAATAAAATTTTACTCCAGTACAATATTTACAAAAAAATTCTCCTTCATTTTCATTTTTTATAACATGACTGTTATTAATAGAAACATTAATATCTGTTCTTTTTCTTAATTTTCCCATATTTTGAATTACATTTTTATAAGTTAATAAAACTCTATCATCATTTTGTTTTTGTTTTTTAAATTTAGTAATTAATTCTTTATTTTCTCTTAAAGTTGCATCTTTGTTTTCATTTTCATTTATTAATCTAGAATTTTCATCTCTAAGATATTGAATATTATTTTCACATTGATTTTGAGATTTGTATAAACTATCAATTACAATTTGATAAAGTTTAATTAATTTTGCAATACTACCTTCTGGAACAGAAGAAATTTCTTCTTCAGATATATTTGAATAAATCATATTTTCAATATAATTATCTAATGGAGTTAAATCATTTGTACTTCTTAAAGCATCAATATCAATTTTCATTATATTTCTCCATTTAATTTTCATATTTCTTTCATTATATGGATTATAATCCATTGAATTATAATTTTGATTTGATATTGGATTTGAATTTTGACTTGAGTTATTATTTTGATTAAGATTATAATTTTGATAATAATTTGGATTTTGCTGATTTTGGAATAAAATTTTATTGTTCATTGGCATTGTTTGAAATTTATTTTGTTGATAGTTATTATTTTCATTTGGATACCCATAATTGTTATTCATTGTAATTTATATTTTAAATATTTTTAATATTTTTTTATTTTTTATTATTTTTTATATTAAAAAATAAGCACTCTAATTATAATTGTTTAATCAAATAAAATGGGAGTTTGTGTACCAAATAAGTAAAATATTATATATATATAATATAGAAAAGAAATGAAAATATTGAATTAAATGTTGTACAAATAGAAAAGGAAAAAGAAGTAGTTGAAAATGAAATATTTGAATGCGCAATTGAAACAAAATTTAAATCTGTAATTAATAATAATAATAATGAAAATAGTTTAAAGACTAGTTTAAATAAAAAAGAAAAAATTAGTAATAGAATACAAAATTTAGATAATTTAATTCATTTTTCAAATTTGACATCAAAAAAAATAAATAAAATTAAAAATAATGATGGAAATGATGAGAACTCAAAAAAAAATTAAATATAAAAAATAAACCAATTTACTGTAAAATATTTTTTCAATTTATGTAAATAAAATTATATTAACATAATTAATAATAATATTATATATCAGCTAATTTTTTTCATTTTTTATTAAATTCTTAATTATTCCTTTTCTAGATAAAAATTTTTCTAAATAATTATTTGATTGATTAATTTTTTCAAGTGTTTCATTAATAAAATTAAAATTAGTTTGTTTTCCTAATTCTAATTCTTCATCATCACTTGAAAAATCATTTTCTATTTTTTTATATATTTTTCTAGAAACTTCTTTATTAATATTATAATTTAATAAAGAATCATCAATACAATGAAATGTTTTATATCCATTATTATATGATTTTAAAGTTATAAATGAAAGACAATTAATTTTTGATTTATTATAGTTATGTTCTGCATATTTTTCATTTTCTGAGTAGTTTGTCTTAATTGATGATGAATGTTTCAGTTTTGATTTTATTGAATTTTTACTTGATTTTGTAGATTTTGATTGTAATTTTGAATAATTTGATAGAATATTATTTATTTTTTTGATTGGAAATAATTTTGATTTTTGTCTTTTTTTTCTTAGGAAATCTTTTTTTTTCATTTTGGAAAAAATAAAAAAAATTTTAAAAATAAAAATGTCTTTTTGTGTAATTTATTAATAACCTTAATTCCACCAAAAATAAAGTTAATTAATTAAAAAATAAATACTATTTAATTATATATAATAAGTATTTTTAATAAATTATTTTATTAATAAATATTGAAAATTCTTAAAAAGCCAAAATTAAAAGACAAACTCAAGAAATTAAAAGAAAAATTGAAAAATAAAGTTAAAAAATAGGATTATAATAATTAGATAAAAATTTAGGAATAATAATAAATTTTGAAAAATTAATAATCAAAAATGTAAATACAAATAATATAATTAAAGTAAGAGTTTCATTTAAATGAATTAAATATAAAAAATAAAGTTTTAAAATTAAGATGTAATAATGAAAAATATTATTTAATTATTAATTATAATATTAAGTTTTTAGTTATAAATTATTTTAATAATTTTTTATTATTTATTTGTAAAGATTAATTAATGTCTTCATTGGAATTTTTTTCAAATGATATAAACGGATGGATTCATATTCAAATTGGAGAATTATATGAGTTATTAAAAGAAAATAATCTTTTAACAAATGATACTTTATATTTTTTTGATAAGTCTAATATTTTAAATATTCAAAGAGAAGATCACAAATTAAATTTACTAGAAGGAATATCAATAGGGAATTATATTGAATTTAAAATAAAAGTTATTTATATTATAAAAATAAATCCAAGTACACAAAAATTATTTATTGAAGGTTATGAGGAAAATTTTTTTCAATCAAATAAAATAATTTGGGCAAAAGGAAAAATAATTTCAATTGATAAAGAAAAACAAATCTTTTTTATTGAACATAATAATTCAATTTTTGTAATTGATAATTTAAATGATTTAAGATTATTAACAGAAATTAAAAATGAAAAAACATTTTGTTTAAAAATTGTAAATGATATTTCAAAAATAATTATCGATGAAATAGTATCAGAAAAAAAAGATTTATCCTATTATTATAATGAAGAAAATAAAGAATTTATTTTTGTTTCAGAAAAAAATTATTGTTTATTTATTAATGAATTATTACAAATTAAAAAAGATGAAAAAGAACAAATTGAAAAATATGAAAAAGAAATAGAAATAGAATCAAATAATATAAAAGAAATGACAAAAATTTCAAAAAAGAATTTCAAAGAGATTTTAATTTATAATTTTAAATTTAAAGATTTTATTGAGCAATTAATTAAAGATATTTCTAAAGTTGAATATTCAATTTTTCAAAGTGAACAAAATGAAAATGATTTTAAAATTATATTATATTCTAATAATAAAAATGAATTAGATGAGATTAAAAAAGATTTAACTTATTATACTGAAATTATTCATACTGATTTTCATGTTAATGAAACAGAAATAGATGAAATGATTAAAAAAATAAAAATTAATTATTCAATTATAGATAAAAATACAATATATTTAATGGATAAGGATGAAAATAAAATAATTAACTTTAAAAAAGTATTTAATATCTCATCATTTTATTCAAAAAAAATTGCAAAAGAAACAAAAGAAAATGAAAATGTTAAAAAAGAATTAAATTTATTTATGAAGAAAATTACAAATAAAAAAAAATAAAATAAATAAAAATATCTAATTTAAATTTCAATTCAAATATTTCTTTTTTATAATATTAAATAATATATTATAAAAATAATAAATTTAAATAAAATAATAAAAATATTAAAATTTATTTTGGTGAAAAATCTTTTATTGTATTAACTACAAGTTCCATATTTTCATATAAAGATTTAATAGATTTTTTAAAGTTTTTAGTAAATTTTGCTTGAAAAGTATATTTCCTATAAAAAAATAAAAATTAATTTATACAATAAAAGTCTACAATCATCAGTTTTAATTTCTCTTTTTATTTCCTCAATTAATTCTGAATCAACATTTAATGTATTTGATATTATTGTTGCAATTTTTGCACTTGGGAAATTTAAATTAGCTTCACTATTTATTATTATTTTTATTTATTTACTATGTAATATATTCATCATTATTAATTGTAATTTTATTATTTTCTATTTCCATTTATTTAAAATAATAATTACTTATTAAAAAAAAATAAATAAATATTCCAAATAATAAAAGTTTTTAAAAATGTGAAAATAAAACTATACCAATCAAAAAAAAAACAATAAAAAAATAAAAATAAAAAAGCAAAATATTATTAAACACAAAATCTTTAATCCAATTTTTCACAATCTTTACAAATAGTATCCTTATCTCTAAAAATATCACTAGCTATACAACTTCTCCTTCTATTAGCACCAGCACATTTTTTAAAAGCAGGACCACACATATCTTCATCACATTGAAGACATGAATTTAATTTCCCTTCACTATCAACATAATCTTCATTAATAAATAAACTCCATAAACAAATCCATTTACAATTTTTTCTATCACATTTAATATTTTCCATCCAACATTCATTACATTCATCAGTAAAACCAACTTGTTCTTTCATACATTTTTTACCCCATTCTTCATTAAAAAGTGATTTAAATGCACATGAACGTGAAACTTTTGTTAAGTTATTTTTTGTTTGCCAATATATGTGAACGTCATGTGTGTTTGAACATGCTCCACATGGACCACATCCTAAGATTTTTGTACCATTATTATGTGCTTCTGTTATTGTTTTGTAATTATTATGATCGTAACCACAGTATCCATCTTCTGAAGTTAGGATTGATGGAATGATTAAAAATAAAAATATTATGGGTAAAGGGTTCATTTTTATTTTTTTTTTTAATTAATTTTTTTTATTTTATTTTTAAGCTTTTATATATATAATTCATTTCCATAATATTTAAAGATAATTATTCTATAAATTTTAACCAAATTTTTTTGAATTATATTTTTGAAAATAATTTTTAAAAATTACTTTACTTTTTAGATAATTATATTTAAAAATATTTTTCTATAAATATCTCTTTATAGTTTTTAATAATGAAAAAATATTATTTTTAAAAATAATAAATAGTTTTTATATTTATAAAATTTAAAATAGAATATAAAAATATTCTGAGAATATTTTAATTAATATATAATATATATAAATTAACATAAAAAAAATAATAAATGTTAATATTTATTGAATAGGTGGTAATTCAACAGCTTTTACAACTCCTAATTGATTTTTTTGTAAATTTGATTTTAATTGATGTATTTTTTTTTTAGACTCAACATCATTATTTTCTCTTAATTTGTCAATCATCATTTGTTCAGTAGTTTTTATTTTAGAAGAATAATAAAAATCTAAATTAACAATAAGTAAAGAACTACCTAAATAATTATGAGAATTCATCCCACCAAGAATAATTAATTTATTAGAAAAAATAATTGAATTATGACCACATCTTGATAAAATTTTAAAATTATCTAATTGTGAATATAATTCAACTTTCATCCATTCAAAATTTTCTAAATCAAAAATATAAGTATCATTTAATGCAAAAGATTCACTTTCATCATCATTTCTTCCTCCATGTACAATAAGAAAATTCCCTTTTTCATAATAATTCATAGTATGATAATAACGAGGTGAAGGTGTTCTTCCTTTAGTTTCAGGTTGAACCCATTCTAAAGGTTTTTTCCCCATAATTAAAATCCATAATTGATTAGTTATTCCACCTTCATCTTTTGATTTTCCTCCAAAAATATATAATCCTCTTTCTTTCAATCTATTATTATTAATTGCATTTTTTTTATTTGCATCAGCATCAGGATATTTATAAATAGTAAATCTTTGATTATTTACAATATCTCTAGGAATAACTAAAGAAGATGCATGACCATATAATTTTGGTCCTGGAGTATAAGGATTTATTGATACTACATTCCATTTAATTGGATTGAAATTAAGTAAAAATACATCATTTAATATTTCATTAGTATCACTAACTCCACCATGTATTATCATTTGAGTTCCCATTAATTCAGCTACGTGATTTCTTCTTAATTCTGGTGTTTTACCTGCTACTGTTGGTGTTGAGAATGTACCATCTGAAAATGAAAATAATTCAAATCCTGTTGATAAAGAAGTATTTGAAAATTTAGTTCTTCCACCAAAATAATATATTTTATTTTGGAATATTATTCCTGAATGACCAAAACGACAATTTGTAAAATTTTCAGTTCTTATTTTTTTCCATTCTAATGATTCTACATTTAATTGCCATATACTCATTTGTTTCATTTGAGCACTCATTCCACCTGATAATACTATATCAGCACCACGTAATCCTAATGAAAATTGTTCTCTACCTTCTGGAAAATTTCTATTTGGATATCTATAATATGAAAATAATTTTAATTGTTCTTGTCCTGGAATTGGTGGTAAAACAGTTTCGTCTTTTTTTTTTTTATCCATTGTCATATCTACAACGGGTATTTCTACATTTATTTTAGGAGGAATTTTTGCTACTCTAATTTTTGGCATTTTTACTTTATATTTCATAGTATATCCTTCAAATGTTTTTATTGAATCATCAAATAACATTTTTTGTCTTAGTAAATGATCTTTACTTACTTCATCAAAAATTAAATGATTTTTTCTTAAAACAGAAATACTTTGATATGGATTTCCATAATTAAATTCTGGAATATTAACTTTTGGATTTGTTTCACTATCAATTGGAGCATATTTTGAAACATAGGATAAATTTAAATCATGGACTTTTTTTATTATATTTTGATCTTCAGATGTTATAAATTTATTATTTGAATAATCAACTTTTGTTTCTTCATAATCTGAATCATCTGGATCTTTTGGACGTTCACAAGTTAAAACATATTGTTTCATAGAAGAATTAATTAAAGCAGAATATTTATCAAAAGGAAGTTTCTGAGGCTCTGGTGATAATGCATTATTTTGATTTTTTATTAAATTTGATTGAAGATCTTGAAGGGACATTGTATTATTTCTAAATTTTGATTTCTTTTGTATCATTTTTGATTGACTTTTTGATTGTATTCGAGATGAATTTAATGATTTTGAAAAAATATTTGATTCACTTTTCATATTTATTTTCTAATATATAATAATAAGATTATTTATTTAAATATGTTTAAGTTTCAAATATATTTATTTAATTATTTTCATATTTTAACAAAATAAAAAATATTTAATAAAATCCAAAAAATAAATTAGAAATTAAATCATTTTACTGAAAATTTATTATAAATAAAAAAATGAACAACCCAATGGGGAATTTCCCCATAATAAACAATAATAATTCAATTCCTTCTTTAGGTGCATCAAATGGAAGTCTTGGTGGTTATATGCCAGGACCAAATAATTTATTTCAAAACAATCCAATAATGGGAGGATTAGGTAACAATCCAATGAATAATCCAATGAATAATCCAATGTATAATCCAATGAATAATCCAATGAATCCAATGTTAAATCAACCAACAAATTTAAATTATTCCCTTCCTGGTTTAAATCCAAATTACTCAATGGGAAATTTTGGATATAATCAATATCCAGGAATAAATCCTTTTGATCCAAATGAGAATTTTTTACAGAATAGAATGAATAATAGTCAAATGAATAATTTAAATATTGCAGAGATGATGATGTCAAATAGAAATATGGCTAATTATATGGATTATCAACAAAATTTAGAATTATCATTATCACAATATTTA
The DNA here is from genome assembly GCA_023807205.1 of Isotricha prostoma. Classification (NCBI taxonomy): domain Eukaryota; phylum Ciliophora; class Litostomatea; order Vestibuliferida; family Isotrichidae; genus Isotricha; species Isotricha prostoma. The sequence continues at coordinate 21,229 of JAJMZS010000478.1, read as the reverse complement.
ATTGAGAGAATGAAAGAAAAAGAAGAAATGCAAGAAAAAACAAAAATAATTAGAAAAGGATTAAATGATTTGGATGGTAAAGGTAAAGTAGAAACAAGAGAAGAAAGAAGACAAAGAATGAAAAGGAAATTATATGCTTCAATTAAAAGATCACCTGTTGATTTAGTAGTACCTAGATCAGAATATTTTTATAGTAGAGATAGATATTTTTTAGAACAATTAATTATGAAACCATTAAAAACTGAAGGTTTATTAGGAACTAAATATGTAAGAGATTATGATAAATCTAATATGATTGATGAAAAAATTAATTTTAATAGACATGATGATGCTGAAATGAATGATGATGAAGAATATTTTGAAAGAGCTGTTAAAGATGGTATATATTTAGATTATGTTAAACAATTAATTTATGCTCATAATATTCAAAAAATGGAACAAAGAGCTACAAGAGAAGGAAATAAAAATTGGTTTACTAATAATGGTGATATTAGAATGGATAATGATATTTTTCATGATGTAATTACTAAACCAATGGATATTTCTTTAAATGATAATTATCAATTTAATACTTTTTATGGTAATTCTATGTTTTCTGGGAGAAATTCTATGAAATTAAAACCATTTATTTTAAAAATTATTATTTCTAAAATTATTTTTACTAAAATGCCTATTTTTAGTGATGAAGATAATTTATGTTCTGAAGTTAAACAATTACATAGAGAATATTATAAACATATGAATAAGTTAAAAGTTCCTTATTTACAAGAAAAAATTATTACAATTCAAAAAAAAATGGATGAATATTCAAAAATTGTAGAAGTAACTGATGCAATGAAAATTGAAATAAAAAATATGAAAACATTTTTAAATGAATCAATGATTAATTTTGAAAAAGAAAAAAGTAAATTAAATGAAATAGGGAATAATTTATATAACAAATGGTTAGAATTAAAAAGAATAAGAGAAAATCAAGGATACCAAAATACAAATTTAAAACTAAATGTAATACGTTTCAACTGTAATGACAAAAATCCTAATATATTTGATTATGCCTTTATATTAACTGAAAGTGAAATAGATAGTGATCCATCAAAAGTTAAAAGAGATGAAATAAGAAGAAGAGAAAATATTAAAAATAATAATGTCTTCATTAAAGTATATATAAATGGTATTTTTGCATTTGAGACAAGACCAAAAAATATTCATTGGCCTACTTTTGATGTTGAAATTAATCAATTATTTATAATAACATTATATACTCGTCCTGCAAAAATGGAAATTGAATTATATATTAATCATGAATTAATAAAAAAATTTGAAGCAGAACCACCTGGAATTTTTGCTAAAACTGTTACTTCATCTTCAACTTTATATGAAGTTGTTCCTTTTGGTAAAGATGAAAATAAAGAAAAAAAAGAAATTATGGAAGAAAAACAAAAAAATGAAATAACTGAAACTAATCCAGTTAATGAAGAACATGAACCTTTATTAGAAGAAGAAGAAAAAAAAAGAAAAGAAAAAGAAGAAAAAGATAAAGAACTTCATAATGAAATAGAAGGAGAAATATTATTAAAAACTGAATGGGAAGGAAGAGCACCTGATTTACCTGAAATTAAAATTGAAGATAAATTAGAATTAGTAAATAAACAAATTAATTTCAAAGAATTAATAAGAAAATATAATAAATATGATTATCCTTTTGATGTAAATGATCCAAGAAATGTTGCAGTTGTTGAGCAAATGAAAAAAGAAAGATTACAATTAATGCTTAAATTTTTATATAAAGAATATATGTTAAATTATTATGATGTTTTATCTAATAGACATTATTTACTTTTGAAAAGATTAGAAAAAAAAAGTTTATCTGGATTTACTTTTCCAATTTTAGAAACTCAAATTGAAAATGATCCAAATGTTAAAGAAAAATTAAAAGAATTAAAAAAAGAAGAAAAACAAGGAATTATAAATGAAGATGATGAATATGAAATAAAAATAAAAAAAGGATTAGAAAATTTACGTCAAAAATATTCAGGAAGAATTTTAACAGATGATGAATATTTAGAATTTCAAAAAGAAAAAATAAGAGTATTAAAAAAAGATTTAATACTTCAATCATCATTAAGTTACTCTCAAATTATAGATGAATATGAATTACCAGATGAACCATTTTTAATATTTAAAGAATGTATAAGAAGAATATTATCTCCAAAAAGAAAATTAGCACCTTTAAGAGTAAAACCACCTCCTGTTAAAGTTGAAAAAACAGAAAGTATGAAAATTAATATTCATATTGTTAAAGGATATAATGTTCCTATTAGAATAACAGCAGCTCCAACACAATATATTGATCATAAAAAATTAGAAAGTATTGGTTTAAGAGAAAATAAAATGAGAGATGTATTCCTTGCTAATAATGAAAGGATTAATTCAATTAATGCTATTAATTCAATGACAATGCCTAATAGAGGTGGTAATTTTAATTTTTATGGAAGTATGAATAATTCAAATGCTTTTAATCCAAATGCTGGTTCAAATAATCAAAGTATAAATATGGATATGATGAATAGAAGTGGTACTATTGGAAATAATCCTAATTTTGCTAATACTATGTTTAATCCAGTTAATCCAGGTATTTTAGGATTATATAATCAATTTGAAAGAAAAGATATTAGTGCTATTGATAAAGTTAGGACTTTGGCCCAATTAGAAAAAAGAGTTAATTCATTTATTGAAGTAAAAATTGTTTATTATGATCAAGAAGGTGTTTTTAGAACTGATTCAGTTGATTCTATTCATCCTGATTATAATCATCAATTTGAATATATTATTAAACCTAAAGATGGAGCTAAATATTTCACTAGAGAAGAATTATCAAAATGTCCTGGATTATTTTATTTTACTTTATATGATGAAATTAAAAGAGAATCATTAATAAAAGAAAAAGATGCAAATACATTTATTCAAAGATTTGAAAAAAAATATTTAGGTTCATTTTCAATACCTTTTGCAACTGTATTTCAAAATGCATCTATATTAGATACAATATGTAAAGTTGATATTCCAAAAACAGTATTTGGTTATTATAGTGATATAACAGCAACATTTGATGTAACTGAAAATGATAAAATGGGAGGAGAGAGAGCAAATGAAAGGAATTTATCTCAATCAAGTGGAGGTCGTGGTCTTGGTAATTTACTAGGTGTATTTGCAAATACTAATCAAGAAGAAAATATAGAAGTTCCTCGTATTGTAAATCCATTTATTAACACATATGTAAGTTTATATATTACATTGGATCCAATACCTGATTTCACAAAAAATGATGATTTAGATTATGTTCCAGGATTTGAGGATTCAATTTTCTTAATAAATGGTACAAAATGGTTAAAAAAAATGAAAGAGAAATCAATATTAAAAAATAGAACAATACGTTTATTTGCAGAAAATTTTGATGGTCTTTCAGTTTTCATGCCTCGTTTCTTAAAACCAGATGGTCAACCACCTCCGCAACTTCTTTTTAATGAACAAGATCCAAATGCTATAGAAAAAGCAGCTCGTTTCGTAGCATTAATACCATTTATAGAAGATAATCAAACATGGGATTATGCAGAAGAAATGCCTGATTGTTGGTGTACTGATAATGAATTTATTACTTTAGGTTTTGGTGATTATGAAGAACATGCTGTATTATTATGTAATTATTTTAATTATATTGATAAGAAAAAAGAAAGTAAATGTATTTCATATTTGGTACTTGGTGATGCTCATCCTGAAGGAAGTACAATTTATGTTATGAGACAATCACTTGAAACAAATGAAGTTGAATTTTGGAATGCAAAAACAGGTGATTGTTTCTATTTTGATAAAACAATAAAAGAAACTAAATGTCTTTGTATTACTGTAAATCAAGAATATAAATATACAAAATCTCAAACTAATACAATTTGTCAATTAAAATCAATTGGTGCTATTATTACATTTGATAATGTATATATAAATATACAAAATGAAAGTGATCCTGGATTAATTGAACTTGATATAAAAAATAGATCTAAATGGACTCCTTTCCTTACTGAAGAATCAATGAAAAAATATTTTCCAAATGGTGTAAAAACAGTACAAAAACCATTAGAATATACTGAATCAAGTGAAGAAGGAGGTTTACAATTAAAAGATTTAATAAGAGATTATTTAAAGAAAGCAATTGAAACTGTTAGAGGAGAATTAAATAGTGTAGATCGTCCATTAAGAACAAATTGGGAAATGACAGCAACTTCTAAAATTGAGAAAATTTTAGAAAAATATGATATGTTTTGTTTCAATACTAATATAAGTGGAATTAATTATGCAAAAGCTCATCAAAATGTACCAGAAGCACAAAAAAATGAAGATAAAAAAAATGAACAAAATAATATGGTTAAATTACTTTTGGAATATGAAAAAGAAATTAAAGATGAATTTGTTGGTGTTTCTGAAATTTATGGTTTTCCAATTAATTTAGCATATACTACAATGAAAGAAATTTGGGAACAAATTAAATTGACTAGTGTACATTTGATTGCTGATGAAAATTGTGAATTATGTTTGTCTGTATATGTTAATACTTTACCTGCTAATGTTAATTCTGTTTGGATATTCTTTGCTATTTTGAAAAAAGGAATGTAAAGTTTTTTCAACATTATTTATCTTAAAATTTTATTTTTTTTTTTAATTTTTTTAAATTATCTATTTGCAATTTTATTTTACATTTTAATTTAATTTTATAATATTATTTATATTTATATTAAAAAATATTTTAAACATTATTTTAAAATAAAAAAAATTAAATGAGCTTTTTAAATTATTATTATATTGTTTAAGAATATAATCTTACCATTATTTAATCTATTTTTATTAATATAATCAATTAACAAAATTATGTTTTAATTCTCAATAATTTAAATAATAATTTTTATAAATTTAAATTTCTTTTTTTGATATTAATTTATTTACCATATCATTAAAATTATCTCCATCTGCATCAGTGAAAATATCAATTTTAATGTCATGATATTTATTATTAACTGTATAAAATAAATTAAAAACATTTTTATCTCTTTTTAATTCTTTAATATATATGTAATTTATAGAATCTAATACATCAAAAGCAACTCCTCCTTCTATAATAACCATTTTAAATATTTTAATCACATCACCTGAAATTATTATAATTATTTTATCATTATATTGATTCATATTATGCCAAATTAATAAACAATGAAAAATATTATTATTAGGATCTGTTAAATATTTATTCATTTCTTCTACTGAAATTTGTTCAATTGCTTGAGTATAATTATCATTTGTATTTTGTTCAATATCATTTTTTTTAACTGGATTATATGTTAAATTTGTTGTTGCTTTTTCATTATGTCTTTTATAATATAAATCTTGTTTTTTTGTATTTTTTGTTTCATTGCATAATATACAATCTTTTTTATTATGATTTATTATTTCTAATCCATATTTTAAACAACATTCATGTAATTTTTTATATCCACCAAATGAATATGAAATATTTTGTTTTTTATTCTGAAATAATGTTTGAATTATATTTTTTATATTTTCATATTCTTTTAATTGAATTCTTTTTTGATGAGTTTTATCTTCTTTAACAAAAGAAGAAACTGATTTCTCATTTAGATCTTTTTTTAAATTTGATAAATAATTTTCAAGTGTTATTGGTGTTTTTTCATTTTTGTGCTCATAAAATTTCCTTTCATATTCATTAAAATATGTAGTATCATTTGTTAACAAAATTATATTATAATTTATATCCTTTACTTTTTCTAATATCGTTTTTCCTATTTCATCATTTATTAATTCATCTTGTGAAATAAAATCACTTTTTAAATTTTTTAAACTTCCTTCTGCTAATAAATTATTTTTTAATAAAGAATCAGAATTAATTCTTAAATCAATTATTAAATAATTAAATTTATCCAAAGGTATTTTATTTTTACAAAAATAACATTCATTATCTTCTTTAAAATTTTTATTTTTCTTAACTAAAAAATTTTTACATCTTTCATCAACACATTTAATTTCTTCTTTATATAAATAATGTAATATTTCACCAGGTAAAATAGGTAAAGTAATCATTTCATCTGTATTATATTGTTCATATTTTTCTTTTAAATTAATAGAACGTGGTTTAAATATTTCTAAATCATTTACTAAAATTCTAAAACTATATGGAATAGTATTTTTAATTTCATTTGCATGATTTAAAATTTCAGATAATTCATCTCTATCTGTAATTTTTAATTTACTAAATATTAAAGGAACACTTGAAAAATCACTTTCTAAAAATTTTTTTCTATGATATTTTAAAAATGCAATTACTATAAAATGAATAAATAATTGATCATTTTCTTCAATTAAAAAATTCCATAAATTATATATAATATCTAATCTATTTTTATTTGCATATGTTGTTAAAAACCAATTTGTTGCATACATTTGAGGATAAATTGAAGTACTTTCAAATAAAAGATATAATTCTGGATCATAATATTTTAATAATAAAGATAATAAACTTAAACTACTTCTGAAAGCATATAATTCTGGTTCATAATAATAATTTGTTAAAAAATTATCTATAAAATAACTAAAAAGATTAAATATTTTTGGAATTGAAATATTAATTTTTATTTTTAATAAAAGAAAAGGACCTAATAATTCATTTATTCCTTGTTTATATTCAATATTATTTAATTTACAATAATATATTAAAAGCTTTTTTAAGGTTTCTTCAAAATTTGGAAAATTAAATCTTTCATTAACTCTAGTTCTTTCACAATCATTAATTATTGTTTTTTCATTTTCAAAAGATAAATTATAATCATTTAAATTAATATCTTCAGATATTGTTTTTATATATTTACTACTTCTAAATTTTAATTTTTCTTCCCAATTTGAAATTAAATTATGATCTATAATATCAAAAGATGGTGAAAGATCTAATGGATCTCCTTCATATAATCCATCACTTTTTTCCATTATTAATAAATATAATTAATAAAATTAAATTTATTAAAAAAAAATTAACAAAAGATTTTAAAATTAATAATTAATAAGAGATATTTTTTTTATTTCAAAGTTTAATTTGTTAAATTATTATTACTATTTAAAATGTCTGAGACAAATAATAATGAAGATACTGGAAAAAAAGAAGAAGAAAAAAAAGAAGATAAAGAAAATATTAAAGTAGAAGATAAAAAAGTTGAAGAAGTAGAAGTTGAAAAAGAAGATGAAAATAAAAAAAAAGATACAAAAACAGATAAAGAAATAGAAGAAGTTCATATAGTAGAAATTGATCCATCATCTAAAATAGAAAAATCAGAAAAAAAAAATCCACAAGAAATAAAACCTGAACATGTAAAATCAGAAGAAATAAAATTGGAAGAAAAAAATATTCAAGAAATAAAATTTGAAGAAACAGGAAATAAAACCTTAGATTTCTTAATTCAAAAAATACAATATTATCAAAAAATTTACAATTTCATTAAAACTTATTCAAATAATTTATTAAACATAATAAAAAAATTTTTTGAACCTTTTTATAAAAAAATATGTAATTCATATAACAATGATATTAAACCTGTAATTAAATATATAGGAAGAATTTCTTATCTTTATACTTTATTTAGTATTCAAATGCAAAAAATTAATTATGATGTTGAAAAAACAATGGGAGAACAACATATTTTTAGTTTATTAGGAGATGATCCTTCAAAAATTGCTCATAAATCTATTATATTTTTAGATGAAACTTTTAAAAATACTTCAAATGAAATTAAAAAGAAAATTGTTTCTAATCCAAATTATAGTAAAATGGAAGGTGTTCCAAAAAATTTAGATATTTTTTTTAGAAGAGGTTTAGTTGTGATTTCTGAATTTGAACAAAAAAAGAAAGAATATGAAAATAATTATATTAAAAATTATGAAAAAGAATTTAATTTATTATTAAAACAAATTAAAGCTCCTGATATTAATAGTATTATACAAGATTTTACTGATTATTCACTTATTGAATATTATTTTATTAATTCTACTAATCAATTTATTTCAAATATTAATAATTATATTAATGAAATTAATGTTAATGTAAAAAGTATAAAAGAATTATTCCTTGAATATATTGATTTATTAAAACAAGCAATGGAACTTTATCATAATAATATAACTAAAATTTTTAATATGAATTTATATAAAACTTTTGGAGATTATGCAAAATTTGTTGAAAATACTTCAAAACAATCAATTGATTTAAAATTATCTCTTAGTAAAATATTAGAAAATAAACAAGATCCAAATAATTTAAAAGAATTTAATGATTTATTATTTCAATGCAAAGAAAATTTATTAAATAATCCTAATTTAAATGATGATTTAATTAAAGAAGAAAATAAGTTCTTAATAGAAAAATATAATTCAATAGAAGAATTTTTTATTTTTCTTAAACAATTAATTCCAAAAAAAATTGAAATTAATATTAATGATTTAATTCTATATCAAAAAAATTGTAAAAGAAGTGCAGGAATGTTTAAAGGATTTAAAAATTCATATATTGTTGTAACTCTTCAAGGACATGTATTAATTTTAGATGATGAAAAAACCGATAATATTATTTCAAACAAAATTGTTATGACTTATAATAAATCAAAAGTTCAAATTAGAAAAAAAGCCTCAAAAAAATTTAATTTCCTTCTTTCAATTTGGGAAAGTACAAATAATAAAAAAAAAACTAAAAATTTAATTTTAGATACTTTAAATGAAGAAAATTATAATGAAACAATAAAACATATTGGTGGATTAGTTGAAGGTGTTGAAACAGAAAGAGATGATGAAGAAGAACAAGATGAAAAAAATAATAAAAAAGCAGTAACTCATGAATAAAAAAAAATAATAAAATAAAAAAATTTAATTTAAAAATTTTTATCTTAAAAAAAAATTATTATTATTTAAAAAAATATAAAAAATGTTAAACTCATTATTAATCTTTTCTTTAATTTCTCTATCAATATCAGCAGAAACAATTGAAGCAAGCATCTATTATATAAAACAAACTAGAAAATATATAGTAAAAAAAGGAAAATATGATGAAAATGCAATTGCATTTGGAAAATATACTCCATTATATGAAGAAAAAGGATGGGATTATTTAACAATATCAACATATCAAGGAAGAGATAATAGATATTCAGATCATTCTAAATCATATGCAATGGGTTATTTAGAAGGAGTTTTAACTGCAGATAGAATTTATAATCATTGGTTAAATATGAATCATTTTAAACATTATAATAATAATGCAATTATGCCTAATTTAACTCATCAATTTTTTAAAGAAAATTTAGATTATGTAAAATATAAATCAACAAAATTAAAAGATACAAATCAATATTGGTATGAAGCTTATAATTTATATCGTCAAATGTTAGGTTTACATGATGGTTATAATTCTGTTGTTTCAAATGAGAAAAAAATAGATTTAATAAATTTTCAAACTGTTATTAGTGTAGGTGATCTTGATGAAATATTATATTGGAAAAATCCAAATGCAAGACCTGATTATTCAAAAATGACAATAAGTGAAATTAATGAATATGTAAATTTACGTTCTCATTGTTCTTCATTAATAAAAGTAGCTCCAGACTTTTCAGATATATGGTTTGGACATAATACATGGACATCATATAATAAAATGATAAGAATATTCAAAGAATATAAATACACTCCTAATCCAGGTCATGATGTCAAAAGTAATGTTGTAACAATGTCATCATATCCTGGTGCAATTAACAGTCAAGATGATTTTTATATTACTAGTTCTGATTTATATATTGCAGAAACAACTAATCATATTTACAATAATGAATTATGGGAATTACTCACACCAAAAAGTTTAATGTGTTGGATGAGGACAATGTTAGCAAATAGACTTTCTGATAATAGCAAATTTTGGACTGATATATTCCAAATTGAAAATAGTGGAACATATAATAATCAATTTCAAATTTTAGACCTTAAAAAAATTAATATAACTAGTCAAGAAATTAGTGATGGTGCTCTTTATATTCTTGAACAAATGCCAGGTTATTGTGGAATTGCTGATGTAACAAAAACACTTCGTTATGGTTATTGGCCTAGTTATAATACACCTTATCTTAAAGAAGTAAGAAATATGAGTGGTTATGATTTAATGTTAAAGCAACGTCCTGAATTATATGATTCAATTGATTATAGTGGATGTGCTCGTGCTAATATTTTTAGGAAATATCAAGGAAATGTTAAAGATATTGATTCTTATAAAAAATTATTGAGATTTGATGATTTTATTAATGAACCTCTTGCTAAAGGAGATCCTGGGAATGTTATTGCTCAAAGAGCTGATTTATATAATGAAACTGGAAAAGTTAAACCAAAATGTTATGGTTGTACTGATGTGAAATTTGCTAGTATTAAGGATATATTAGGAAAAAATAATAAAAAAATTTATCTAATTAATGGTCCTCCTACTGAAACAAATAAACCTTTTAATTGGAGTGATACAACTTGTACTAAATATAACACAACTAGATGGACAAATTATGGTCATGTTAAACAATATAATTTTTCAATGATTGAATATAATACCACTTTAATGTAAGAGAATTTAAATATATGTTAATATTAAAAGATTATATGAATTAAATATTTAAATTTTATTTATTTTCAAAAGATTAAAAAAAAATTATTCAATTTAAATTAATTTATTTAAGAAAAAATAAATTATTTTTATTATTTTTTTAAAACACAGAAATTCAAATAAAAAAATTATTTCTTAAAATGAATGCCTTAAAAAAAAAACAATTAACAGAAGAAGAAATAGAAACACAAAAAAGAAAAGAAGAACAACATAAATTAAAAATGGAAGCTCTTTTAAAAAAAAAAGAAGAATATAAAGAAAATTCAGAAAGAAAAGAACGTCAAAAAGTAGCAGCAGAAGAAACAAAAGAATTATTAAAACAAAGTAAAAAAAAAAAATGGTATACAAATACATATAATATAACATATATAATATCTGGAATAATATTATTAGGAGCAATTTTATTAATAATAACTAATAAAAATCCAATTCCATTAGATCAAATTCCTATAATAGATGATTTAAAAATAAAAAAACATAATGACAATTCAAAATGGAAACAAGGCATATCATCATTTTGGAAGGATGCTACAATGTCAAAAGCAGAAAAAATTTTTAAAATTAATTTTTCAAATTCAAAAAATACAATAAAATGTTTAATTGATAATAATATAAAAATTCCAAAAAATTTTGATACAAGAACTTCATTTAAAAATTGTAAATTAAAAGTTAAAAATCAAAATAGAAAATGTAGTGGTAGTTATGCAATTGCAATAGCAACTACAATGAGTGAAAGATTATGTATTAATTCAAATAAAAATAAATTAAATTATAAAAATGAATTAATTGATTTAAGTGCACAAGAATTATTAAGTTGTGATAAAAAAAATAAAGGTTGTTTAGGAGGATACTTAAATATTGCTTTAAATTATATAAAAGAAAATGGATTAGTTTCTGAAAAATGTTTTCAATTTAAAGGAAATTCAAAACAAATTAAATGTGGATTTAAATGTAAAAATGGAGTTAGAGAAAAAATAAATAATTATTGTGTTGTTTTTGGTGAAAATGATATTAAAAAAGAAATAATAAAAAATGGTCCTTTAATTAGTTTAATGAAAATATATTATGATTTTTTAAATTATAAAAAAGGTATTTATATTACTAAAAAAGGAGAAAAAGAATTTAAAGGAATGCATGCTATTAAAATTATTGGTTGGGGAGAAAATAATGAAGGTAAATATTGGATTATTGAAAATTCATGGGGTGATGATTGGGGTGAAAAAGGTTATGCTAGAATTGGGTTTGGACAAAATTTTCTTTTTGAAAATTATGCTTATGCTATACATTTTAAGTAATTAATGCTTTTATACAATTATTTTTTTTTTAAAATTATTAATTAAAAAAATCGATTTTTGAGTATTGATTGGGAATTATTTAATTTTTATAAATTAAATTTATAATCAAATTATAAAAAATTTTTTAATTATTATTTAAATTTTGAATAAATAAAATTTTATAAATAAAGTTAATAATTTTTTGCTTGTTTCAATTGGTTAAATATAAAGAAAAATTCATAAAAAAAATATTATTCTTAATAGTATTATTGATATTTTCAATAATTATTATTTTGTTTATGTAAAGAGATATTTTCAGTATTTATAAAGAAAACACAAATTCAATATATTTACAGATTTTTAATATCCTTTTAATTAATATAATTTTTTTCACAAAAACATTTTATTCACATCAAGTTTTGTCATTAATTATTATGATGAGTCCTATTACATTATTTAATAATCCTTTTAATTATTTATTTTTATTTACAATTATTTATATAATTTCAAAATTATTATTAAAATTTATAAATGTTAAATATTATGTTAGTATTTATTTAATGGGAAGTTAATTGGTTAATTCTAATATTTTTATCAAATTATAAAAATAATATTTTATTAAAAGTAAATTATAAAGATATTTTTTTTAAAAAACTCAAAATTAAAATCACATTTAAAAACTTAATTTATTATCTGAAACATTTTTAAAATATATTTATTCATTTTTTTGAATAGGAGAAAGTTCATTAATACTTTCATCATTTTTCAAATCCTTTTTATTTTTTTTTAAATGTAATATAATTAATATAATCATTGTTATTATCAAAATAGATAAAAGAATAATTACTAAATAATTCCACCATTTAAGTATATTTGTTTTATTACTATTTTTCTCATCTCTTTTACTGTTGATAATAAAAGATTTATACCCAATGAATTCATTATCATCAATTATAATAGCACTTAAAGTAACATAATAATTATAACTATTATTAGTATTTGATAGAGCTAAATCTTTTTCATAATAATCTTTTAAATCTTCAAAATAATATTCATAAGAAACAATAGGAGAAATAGTATCAATTACACTAATTGTATTATTTACTATTATTTCACTTTCATTATATTTATAAATTTTAACATAATATTTTGCCTTTACTATTTTTGAAGTTTCTTTATCTTTTATTGAAGGAAATTTTAAATGAATATTTATTTTATTTTCTTCTAATGTAATATGATTTTCAAATATACCTTCTTTATCATCAAAGGTTGTATAATTTTTAAATTTATCATTTCCTTTATCAGTTTTATATTTAAATGAATAATAAACCTTTTTTTTTTCAATTAAATTGTCTTGATAAATTGAAAAAATAAAAGGATTATTAATTGTCTCAACATCAATATCAATATATCTTTTACCTAAACCTTTTGTTTCTTCATAATTAATAACTTCGTATAACAATCTATAAATTTTAGAAATTTTTGGATATGAAATTGAAAATTTAACATCTTCTGAAGATGATAATTCAACTCTTATTTTTTTATCATTTTTATTTTTTTTTGTTAATTTATATTCATTTTTATTATTACTATAATCCAAATTACCATTCAAATATATATTATCAGGAGCAATATAATCAATATTATTTATTTCAAGTATATTTAATTCTGCATTAATATTATTAAATTTTTTAATATTTGTGGAATCAGCATCAATTATAATATACAAGTAATTCATTATATTTGAATTTATATTTTGTTTTTTTATTATTATTTTTGTAATTCCAAAACCACTTTCATATTTTCCTTCAAAACTATTATTTTCATTTCCAGAATAAATAATACTTTCATCACCTTTTATTTTTTCAATTGTTTGTTCATCAATAATAAAAACTTTAATTTTAAATATACTTGTTTTAATTCCTTCATTTTTGTTATTACTAAATTCTTTAATATTACTAATTCTGAAATTAATAATATAATCTTTATCAATTTGATTTGGAATTTGAGAATAAAATTCAATAGGAAATCCTTTATTAGTTTTAAATTTAGCTGAGCTACCAATTGAAATTTGATTAATATTTCTTTTATTAGTTCCAATTTTAATATAAATGTAAAATTTAAAAGAATTATTTTCATTAGTTTTAACTTTAATTTTCAAATTTTTATTATCTTCTTCACATTGTAAATACATTGATGAATATTTTCCACTTATACTTTGCATATTTTCATCATCATTTTCAAAACTAATTATTCCTTCTCCATCAATAGTATTTATATGAACTAAATTTCTGTGTCCTGAAGGAATATTTAATAATAGTTCTTTATTTGATTCTATATTATATATAGTTTTACTTTTAAAATGAATATATGATTCTTTTAAATTTGTTTTAAATGTATTAAATAATGTTATTGTTCCTTTTTCTGGAACATCAACTTTTATTAAAATATCTTCTCCATTTTTTAAAGTTTGAAGAATATTATTTGGTATATATAACATATTTTTAATAAAATCTTTTTCAGTTGAATATTCAAATTTTATTTCTTCTTTTTTATTTAAGTTTACTTTTGAAAATGATAATACTAAGTTTTCAGAAGAACTTGTACTTAATGCATATAAAAATAAATGTTGATTATTTTCAAAGAAAGCTCTATTATTTAAAACTGGGATTAAGAAAATACAATTTCCATTATCATTACTAATCTTACAAATTGTTTCTGTATTTGTGTCTGCATAAATATATTCATTTAAATATTTATTAATTGCTCTCCCTCTAAAATTAAATTGGGCAATTCCATCAATTAAAGAAGTAGCATAAATTCCTATTATAAGTCTTTTACCTTTTAAATCTTTATCTAAATTTTTAATTGTAGTATTATTTATTATTAATATATCATCTTTTCCATCTAATTTTTTATAATAATCATTTTCTTCATTTAATTTTGGTTTTTTATCAATATTAATTGTAAAAATAACATCTTTAGAACCAGAAATATCAAAATAAATTGTATTTGTACTATAAGGAATTTCTAATGAATAAAATTCCATATTATTTATTTTTTCAATTGTATTTTGAATATTTTCATTTAATTTAATATCAACAATATTATCTTTATAATCTTTTTCTAAATAATAAATATTATAATCCATAAATATATTATTTAATTTAGTATTATTTTCATATGATTCTTCAGGATAAATTCCAATAAAAAGATAACAACCATTATCACATTTATTAGTTTCTTTTTTATTTAAAGTTACACTTTGTTTAAAATTATCAAAAAATAAATTTTCATCTTTTCCAGGTAAATCATATCTATTTTTCCAAGATTTTTTTTCAATTTTAATTATATTTGCAGAAATTTGACCATTAATTCTTTTATAATTAAAATGAATTTCTCCTTCAGCATCTTTATTAATTTTTAGCATATAAAATTGTATTGAATTTAATTGAATAAAATCTTGTTTTAATTGATTTTGAATTAATAATGAGGGAATTTGTTTTGAAGATTTTGGTATTATTTCAATATTAATTAATTTATCTTCTTTTGATTCATATGTTATTTCTAATATTAAATAACAAATTTCATTGTTATTACAATTATTTTCAATTAAATCTTTTTCTGTATTTAAATTTTTTACTGTTGATATTTCAATTTCACCTTCATTTGATTTTCCTATATATTTATTAATTTTTAATGGAATTTCTTCAATGAAATTTATTCTAAATAAAGGTGAATCATATAATTTATTAGGTAATGGATAAATTAATTTATATTTATTTGTATTATATAAAGTCAAATAATAAGGAACTTGTTCAGATAAAATATTATAAGAATTTTCAGAAATTTCCTCAGAATAAGTATAAAATAAACATTCATTTTCTGAATTTGTTTTAATTTCATATTGATGATAACTTCCAATTGGAGAATTTTTAATAAAATGATAGTATAAATTTCCTTCTTTAACAATTAAATTACTATTAATTTGATAATAATTAACTTCAATTTCACAATTAACAGGGATAAACTTAGCAATTAAATATTTATCATATTTTTTCTCATAAATAATATTTTTTTTCTTATTAAATATTTCTAAATGAATAATATTTGAATTTAAAATAATTGATTCAGAATTTTCTTCAAAATATTCAATTGAATATATACTATCCATATTAGCTTTAATATATATTTCTCTTAATATAGTTAAATCACATTCCTTTGCAATTTCTAATTTTTCAATATGACCAATTATAGTATGTTTCATTAAATCACAATTATTATTTGTACTAAGCATAACTTCACCTGCATGAGTATATAAAGTTATTATACTTTTTGAAATTGAATCTTTATTATTTTTATCTATTTTGATTGAATATTTATCAATTTCTGTTTGTTTAATTGAATTTGAATATTTTTTTAATTGATTTAAATTTTTTACAGTATCACTTTTATGTAAAGAAAATTCATAAGAACAAATATCACTTAAACATTCAACTATATAAACAAATGGTTTTTGAGAATCTGATGATAAATTTTCATTTATTTTTTGGGAATGAATAAATACTTCATCAATATTAAATAATTTTTTAAATATTGAATCTTTTTGAGATTCTTTTTCTTTTTGTTCTAATATTTCTTTTGAATAAACACAATTTGGATAATCTAAACATTGGTCATAAAAAACTAATATTTCACCTTTTAATCTGTTTAAACCGAAAATATATTTTGTATTATCATCTATTATATTTTTTTCAAATATACCTTGTGTATAATATCTAATTTCATTTTTTTTAATTTTATCTTTATAAATAATATTAAAAAGTAATGGTTCATTTATTAAAGTTGATTCAACTTGATTATCAATTTTAACAACTTGCAAATTAAAGAAAATAGAATCTAAATCATTATATTGTTTCAAACAAATTTTAGTTATTTGTTCATCCAATTCCTTATAATAATATTCATTTTCATTTAAAATATTAATTGTTTCATTATCTAATTTTGTATTATTAGTATAAAAATATTTTAAAGAAATTTTCTTATCTCCAATAATTCTAATTTGATATCTCATTGATAATTTTTCAAAAAAGAAACAATCTTTTTGTTGTAAATAACCATATGAATTAATATTATAAAATTCAATATTTCTTTTTTCAGAATAATTAATAATTCTTGTATATAAAGAAATAATTTCTCCTTTTTTACTTTTAATTTCTAAATTAATTATATTTTCTGGCTGAATATTTGCACTATATCCATTTAATAAATCATTTTTTTCAAAAATAACATTATAAGAATTTACACTTAAATCATTTGAGATTGAATTTAAAGGTTTTACAAAAACATTTATTGGATTTATGTTTCCATCTTTATTAATTAAATTTATTGAAATTGAACCATCATATTCTTCAAGATATTCAAATATTAAATTATCATTAACATTTAAATTAAATGCATCTGTTAATTCAACGTATAAATAAAATTTTTTTGTTTTTTGATTTTTTAAATGTATAATAATTTCATTTTCATTTTCATATAATTTTTTAGGAATAATTAAATAATTATTTGAAGGTTGAACTGATTTTAAATTTTTACCTTTTATATTAACAAAAATAGGAACAAATGCATTATCTTCATAATCTGTTGTTTGAATAACTAAATAATTATTGGTTCCATTTATAATGTTCAATGTTAAATTTATATTTTCATTTTGTGGAAATAATTCATATCCAAAAGAATTATTATCAGTAATATTAATTGGAGTTAATAAATTAAAATCTCTATAAATTCCAATTGGTTTATATGTATTTAATTTATTTGAAAGGGAAGATATTATTAGGAAATAACTTTGATTATTTGGGAAATTTGGAATAGAAACTTCTAAACAATTATCTTCTGTTTTTTTATTTTGTAATTCAATTATTAGATATGGATAATATTCAAATAAATTAATAGTATTATATAATTTTTGACTTTTTTTTACAATTGGATAAAATTTCAAAAAATATTTAGATTCATTAATAATTTTCTTATCTTTTTCATTATAAATAGTTTGAGGAAATTTAATTGTTAAATTTTTTAAAGTTTCATTTATAACTGTAGAATTAAAAGTAATATTTTCTCCAAATTTTAAATCATAAGTATTAATAATATTAAATTCATTTTCAGTAATAATATAATAATTAAAAGTATAAGAAATTTTTGAAGGTTCACTCCCAGCAATATGATCCCCATTAGTAGAAAAAATAGATAATATTATTGAATTAATAGAAGAATTCTTTATTTGAATATCTATATAATCTTTTCCCATTCCTTTTATTGTAGTTATTTCTAAATTTGTATCATTTTCATAAAATCTATATTCATTTAATTGAAATTGAGAATAACCTAATAAAGCAAAATCTATTTCATTACTTGATTTTGAGAATTCTAATATTAATTTTTCTGATTGTAATTTATTTTTGAAAAGATATAAATTTGGAGTTTTTTGACCTGGAAATAAATTACTTATTATATAAGTATCTGATGGAGTTACTTTATAAATATTATTTAAATTTGTAAATGAATGTAATGCTCTAATTTTAATATATTGATTTTCATTATTTATGTCTTTTGAAATTTTAATATAAATAAAGTTTTTATATAAACTATTCATTTGTTTTTTAATATCAGACATTGATATTGTAACTTTTCCTAATCTAAAACCTGGATCATAAAAACCATTAATGACTGTTGAATGTGGTTTTAAATTTTTTTTAATATTTTCAATTTGAGTTTGATCAACAATATAAGCTTCAATTATAAAATAATCAGATATATTTTGTCCATATTCAACTTTAGTTTTTTGTAAATCAAGAAATTCAATATTAAAATTAATATCTTTAGTACCATCAATAAGAGAATAAAATTCTAAAGGAAAATCTCTTTCAACTTCCATTAAACTTTTAGTACCAAATTCATAAACATTTATAAAAAATTATGATTTGCATTTCCTTCACTCCAAAAATAAAAACTAAAATTATAATTCTTTGTAGATTTAACAATTAATTGACAATTAGAATTATTTGAACTATAAATAATACTATCATGTTCATTATTAATATAAGCTTTAAAATTATTATTTCCTTCAATAACTCCTTTCCTATAATAAGAATATAAATAAAGAGAAGAACCATTTCTTGTAAATGAACAATCAATTTTTGTTTCATCATTTGGTTTTACATTCACAAACATTTTTTCAGATACATCAATACTATATGCTTTTTCAATAAGCAAATTTTGATAAGAATTTTCTTCATTATAATGAGCTCCTGGTTTTTGAGAAACTCCTTCTCTTATTCTTGAAAGAATATCTCCTTTACCTTCTCTTCTAAAATTATCATAAATTAAAATACATTCTTTTATTTCTTTTTCCCAATTATTTAATCCTTCATAATTTAATTGTAGCCAATTTAGAGTTTTACTTAATAATTTTTTTGCACCATTAATATTCCCTCTATTGGCTAAATAAAATGAGTTTGTTAAATTATTATATACAATACAACGAATATATTGTTCAAAAGCATTATTCTCAAATTCATCATAATAATAATATATTATTTCTTCATCTAAGAATGTTACTTTTAATATTTGAGTTCCTTTTGGTGTATTTTGAGGAATATTAATTTCAAAAACAAAATCATATGATTTACCAGCTCTTAATTGAATAATTTCAATTTGATAATTTGTCTTCAAACTAGTAATAATATTCATTTCATCTTTACCAAATAAATTTTCAATTGAAAAACCAAAAGATTCAACTGAAATTTTATAATAAGAAGACATCATAGTAACTGAACCTCCTAATATTTCAATTAAAGCATTTTTAACATTTGCTAATTGAAAAATAGAAAAATAACCACCATCTCTAATTTTACTTAATTCATACATTAATAAAGCATCATGTCCGTTACCATAACCAAAAGTATGAAGTGTAAAAGGTACTTTTTTAATAAGTTCTTTATATCTAGAAATTAAACCTTTAAAGTTATTAACAGAATTAGAATAATTATCTTCTCCATCACTTAAAAGAATTATAGTTGGAAATCTGGATATTGAAGAATAATCTATATTTTTAATAATATTAAATCCTTCTTCAAGTGCCTTGTAAATATTTGTTCCTCCAGAGGCTACCAATTTTCCTATTGTTCCCAAAGCTTTTTCTTTTCCATTTTTATCCATTGATGTTAAGGTTAATAGCATACTAGGATCGCTATTAAATTTAAATATTGATAATCTATCTTCATCTCCCATTAAATTTATCATTTGAGGTATTGTTTCTTTAATTAATGATAATTTTTGTCCATACATGCTTCCTGAGTCATCTACTAATAAAATTAAATCTATTGGGTTTATTCTTTCTGTTGTATCTGGAGTTTGTAAATGTACATTTAAAGGTGTTAAGTTATTGAATGATTTTGAACGAGATATATCAAAGGAAATCTTTGAAGAAATTGTTATCTGAAAAAGATAAATAACTAATATAAAAAATATTATCATATAGGCTTTTAGTCTTTAATTATGTAATTTGATATTTATAATTTTTATTTTAGAGTTAATGCTATTATATATTTTATTTTACAACAAGAAAATTTTGATGTAAAAATTTATTGTTTACTTTTTGAAAATTTTATTCTTTTAATAAACTATTTAGAGTTTTATGAATTTTTTAATATATTAATTATTGCAAACTATTTTAAATATTTAGAATTAATATAATTAAACATCCTATTTTTCTATTATTGAACAGATTAAAAATTCTAATCTCACATGAAAATATTTAAAAATAAATGAATGATACAAATCCATTAAAAATTAAAATAAAAGAATTATTGTTAAATGAATTTTATAACTAAAAATTTGTATATTCTTTATATTAAAATTTAGTATTGGGAATATGAAAATAATAAATTTTATTATATTATTTTTTTATAAACTATATTTGAACAATTATCATTATTAATTAACATTATCAAAAAAAAAAATTAAATAATATGTTGAAATTATAATTATACATTTTATTAAGATTTGGAAATATAAATTAATAAATCTTTCATAATACATTCATGAATAAAACAATTCAATTTTTATTAGATTTAATTATCAATAATTAATTTAATTTGAAATTTAGTTAATTTGAATGAATATGATATATAAAATTTTAGTTGTATAAAATATT
>JAJMZS010000477.1:0-32253 GCA_023807205.1 Isotricha prostoma | reverse complement strand
CCCAATCCCCAATCCCCAATCCCCAATCCCCAATCCCCAATCCCCAATCCCCAATTTTTAATTTTATATTTTTCCAAAACAATTTAAAATATTATTTTTTTTCCTAAAAATATAAAAAAACTAAAGAATTAAATATAATAATTTAAATAAAAATAATTTATTTTTTTTCACAAAAATAACAAAACCATTCAATTTTATTTTCATAAAAATTAATTTAAAAATAAAATAAAAAAATATATGGGATGTAAGGTATGTAAATATAAACCAAATGATGAAGATGAAATAATCCGTTCAGCCCGAGAAGCAAAAATAATAAGTAAAAATCAAAAAAATAAAATAAACTTACCAGAATATAAAAATGAAATATTAACATTAATAAACAAATATCGTTCATATCACAATTCTCCTCCTTTAAAAGAAAATGAATCCCTAACTGAAATAGCACAAAAACATTCAGAAAACATATCATCAAAAGGAAAAGTATATTTATCAAACAACACATATAAAGGTGAAAAATTAGGAGAAAGTATATTTGCAAGTTCAAAATTATACACACCAAAAGATTTAGTAGAAAAATGGTATAATACTCAATCAGAACATATTTATGGAAATGAAAATACAAAACCAACAAATTTTGCTCAAATGGTATGGAAAAATTCAACTGATTTTGGTTTGGGAATTTGTCATAAAATACATGATAAAGGTTATTGTTATATTGTTGCTAATTATTATCCTGGTGGTAATGTTTCTGGTCAATTTTGTAATAATGTTTTTCCTAGAATTAATAATGATAATAATAGTAATTTAAATACTAATTTAACAAATTTAAATACGAATTTTAGTAATAATTTAAATAATGTAAGTGAGGAAATTGATTTGGAATATTTTAGAAAAAAAACTCTTGAATGTCATAATAAATTTAGAAATATTCATCATTGTAATAATTTAGTTATTAATGAAGATTTAAATAAAATGGCTTTGGATTATGCTAAAAAAATTTCACAATTAGGAAAATTACAACATAGTAATGAAAAGTATAAAGGAAATTTACTTGGAGAAAATTTATTTTATTGTAAAGGATTTAATATAAATGGAGTTATTATGACTGAAAATTGGTATAATGAAATTAAAAATTATGATTTTAATTCAAATAATTTTATTTCTGGAACCGGACATTTTACACAAGTTGTTTGGAAAGATTCTAAAGAATGTGGTTTTGGTTATGCTAAAAGTAATGATGGGGCTTTTTATGGTGTTGCTAAATATTATCCTGCTGGGAATTTTCAAGGAAAATTTAAAGAAAATGTTCTTCCTAAATGATTATGAATGTATTTTAGTTTAATAATATTCATAATGTAATTAGCTTTTTTATGGGAATAAAATATATTTTTTTGTGTTAATATTGTTTTTAATTATAAAATTATTTTTTTGTGAAATTTTAATTTATAATTAATTGTTTTTATTTATATATAATGAATTATATTTTTTATTTATTCTATAAAATAAAATGATTATATACAATAAATTAAACTAAATATGTGAATTAATTTCCAAAAAAGATTTCTAAAAAAGAAATAAAATTCTAAATATTATAAATATTAAAAAAACAAAAAAAATCTATAAAAAAAAATGAAATCTACCATAATTCTTATATCATTAATAATACTCTCAACATCATTTAAAGGTCCTTTAAATTATGCAGACCAAAGTACCTGGCCAGGAGATTGTACAAAAGGGAAATATCAATCACCAGTAGCAATACCAGACGACTTTGATATAGAATTTGATTTAGAATATGGAAATAAAAGAGTAATAATAGAAGAAATAAACTACACTCCAATTCAAAAAACAAAAATAGGATACGAACACGAATATTCATTATCAACTCCAGCATTAAATAATGGAGGAATAAAAGTAAGAATTAATGGTACTCTTTACTCATATAAAGTTGTAAATGTTCATTTTCATTTAAATGCAGAACATACTATAAATGGAACTTTACATCCAATGGAAATGCATATTGTACATAAAAATGAAAATGAGAGTAAAAGTGAGGAAATAAATCAAAATTTAGTTCTTGGTTTTATTTTTAAAATTGGAAGTATTGAAAATGCATTTTTAGAAGAAATTGGATTGGGCACTGGAAAAGAAGTTGAAAATGTTAAAATTGATAATATTGTTAAAAAAAATGAAGCTCTTTATTATTATAAAGGAGGATTGACTACTCCACCTTGTTCTGAAAATGTTAATTGGGTTGTTTTTAAAGATATTAAAACAATGTCAGAAAATCAATTTAATAGATTTAAATCTTTTGTTGAATCTGTTAATAAAGAATATGCTAAAATTGGAAATAATAGACGTATTTATAGTCTTAATGGAAGAAAAATTTATATTTCTGATTCTTCTTTTCTTAAAAGTAATTTAAGTTGGATTTTATTATTAATCATTCTTTTTATTTAAGTTAGGTTTATATTTTAATTTTATTTAATAATCAAAAATTTATTATTCAATAAATATTTTTATTTAATTTTTTTTAACTTTTAATTTTCTCTATTTTCATTTCACAGAAATATAAAAAATTTTAAAATAAAAAATCCAAAATGAAAAAATTATAAATAAAAAATATGAAATCATATATTTTAATTATTATATCAATTTTATCAATATCTTCATCTTATGAATTTAAATCATCAATTATTCCTAAAATTCAATGTTTAATAAGAAATGAAGTAATATATGAAAAAATAATTACAAATATTAAAACAATTGAAACAAAAAATATATCAAATATTATTCATATTATAATAAAAGAATATCCAATTTTAAAAAATGAATTTGATAAATGTTGGAATGAAAAAAATGTTGTACTACTTTTTCCAATGAAATTTTTAAAACAAACTTTAAAATTAAAATGTATTGGAAAATGTTATGGTGAATGTTCTCATATTAAAAAGCATTTTGAGTATGTAATGTGTGCTGAGGAGTGTATTAAAAAAAATTGTCAAAATATTAAAGAAAAATCAAACTAAAATAATAAACAATTATTTTTTATTTACATATTATCAATTAAAAATTATTCATTTTTAATACTTAATAATTTTATTTTTTTAATATTTTTAAAATAGTATAAAAAAACTAATAAATTCTAAATTAGAATGAATTAAAAATAAAAATATATTTATATATGTCAATCAAAAAAATGTTAATTAAAGTTTTTAAAATTATTAAAATTTTATTTCTTATTCTTCATTATTTTTTAAATTTTATTTAAATATAATTATTTCTATTATTATTTATTTAATTTGTTAAGAAAAATCTAAAAAATAATATCCAATAAATAAAGAGTAAAATATACAATAATTCTTTAATATAATATAATATTATAAAAAATAAAATAAATAAACAATGTCAAAAATGAATAAAGATGGTGATAATAAATTATTAAGCATAACTATTCATAGAAATGATTCATACTTTTTAAAATTAAAAACTCAAATAAAAGAATCATTCTTTTATTTTATTTTTTTATTAATAAAAGATGGTCATCATTTTTTATATTTAGAATGCATAAGTATAGCATATCAATATCTTCAAATATTTTATTTCCCATTTGATTCATATGTAAAAATAAATATTTATTATAAAGTAGTTTGATATAGAATGGAAAAAAGAAAAATATTTTGCAGAATGTAGTTCATTTATAAAATACTTTCTTTTACTTCCTTTTACCACTGGAAACAAGCCAATGTATCTTTTAGTATTTTATTTTAGTGTTTTTATAAATGTTTTTATATTTTTAAATTTATTTTATGTAATATTCAAATTTTCTAAAAAAGATTATAATATATCATTTCCATTAATTATGATGAAAAAAATTCTTCCTTTAATTTCAGCTCCTTTTTTTCTTCCTTTATTTTTTCTTTTTATGTCTGCTTTTGATTGTACAAAACAAAAGACAAATTTATATACAGACGATTTAAAATGTTATACAACATTATATTATATTAATACTGGATTGGCTATTTTAAGTATTGTTTTTTTACTTCCAATTTCAGTTTTAACTCAAACTATTTTTTATGAATATTCATTAGGAGGAGAATATAAAGTTTTATCAAAAACAACTTCTAAACCAGAAGTATTTTTCTTATGGGAAAAAATTATTCTTACTTGTGTTTTTGTGTTTCTTGATGGTGGTGAAGAAATTCATATTTATTTAATTAGTATATTATTTATTTTTAGTATTTTTGGTGTTTATTTTAATTTTTATTATCCAAGATTTAGTCAGAATATTTTAAATCAAATACATAAATTTTTTTCACTAATTTTATTCTGGGCATCTTTTGTTTTGTTTTTAGGAAAAGTATTAAAAAATACAAAATTTAATGGTTGTTTACCATTATTTTTTATATCACTTCCAATATTAAGTCTATTAATATTTTTTGAAAAAAAAGATTTTGAATCAAATATTTTATATTTTATTAATAATACTTCAACTTATTCAGAAATGTTATTAGTGATTAAATCATTTACTCAAATAATAGAAAGAATTGAGAATGATAGAGAATCTAATATTTTATTAGAAGGTTATATTTCACTTTTTGAAGCTAATTGTCCTTTAAAAAATTGTGCTTTAAAAAAATATAAAAAAGCAATTTTAGAAGGTTTTAATGGAAAAGTATTTTTATTACAACATGTTGACCATTTATATCAACTTTGCTTATCTAAATTTCCTGGAGTTGTAGAAATTAAATTTGCTTATTCACTTTTTTTAATTAAAAAAATGAATAAAAGACAAGAAGCAATGGAAATATTAAGAAATATTGATGAAGTGGAAATGACTATTGAAGAAGAGTTTATTATTTATATTTGTAATAAATATTTTCAAAATGATTTATCTTTGATTAATGATGATGAATTAATTAATAATGAATTATTAAATGAAATTAAATATAATCAATTAGTAAATGAGTTTGAAAATTTAATAAATGAAGCTTCCTTTGTTTATTTGCAGTTTTGGTCTGAATTATTAGTTTCTCATACAAAAGGAATTGAGAATTTATATAAGATGAATGAAATTGTTTCAAAAATAAGTAAAACAATTTCACAAATTAATATTACATTTGAAAAAATGCAAAAATTAAAGAATAAAGATTTTATGATAATTAAATTATATGTAGAGTTTATAAATGATATTTTAAATGATAAAGAAAAAGTAGAAAAATTTGAAAATTTATTAGAAGAAATAGAACAAACAAAGGAAGTTACAATTGATATAGAATTTAATACTGAAAATATAAATAATAGTGATGTATATCAATATATTGTAGTTTCAGCAAAAAAAGAAACATATGGATTAATAAGTAATATGTCATTAAGTCTTTTGGAAATTTTTGGTTATACAAAAAAAGAGATAATTGGTCAATCTTTAAATTTAATAATGCCTGAAATTTTTATTACTGAACATGATAAAGTTTTAAAAAGTAAATTAGATTCTTTCAAAAAAACTTTAACAACACAATCATTATGTGTAAAATCAGAACCTAAAGAATTAATAACTTTTGCTAAAAATAAATCAAAATATTTAGTAGAATTAAATTTTAAAACTACAATATATCACAATGAAAAAAATGAAAATTTTTTCATAGCATCATTAAAGAAAAATCCATATAAAAAAAATAAAGAAGATAGTGATATATTAAAAACATGTACAATTTTAACAAATAATCTACTTCATATTCAAAATTTTACAGCAAATGCACTTTCACTTTTGAAAATAAATTCAATAATGATAAATAATAATTTTGAAATAACATATTTTATAAAACAATTTCATGAAGATTATCTTCATTGTGCAATTGAAAAATCAGATTTAACATTTGAAAAAAAATTGGAAATAAAAAAAAAAATAATAGAAACAAAATATAATACACCACAATTAGTAAATTGGAGAAAAATATCAAATTTTGATTCAAAATATACTTCATCTAAAATTATTGAAATGGGAAAATTTGAAACAGAAAATCCAAAATTTAATATTACACCAAATAATAGTAATAATTTTAATAATAATGGAATGGATGATTCTTTTTATTTAACAGTATCAGAAGCAAAAATAAATAAAAAAGTAGTTGGTTATTATTTTAAATTTGAAAAAAAAATTATGGATTATTCAAAAAAATTATTAACATTACCAAATAAAACTTTAACTTTAAAATTTGAAAATAATAATACACCTAAATCACTTTATCAAAAAAATGAATCAGTAACAAAAAAAGATAATATTAATTTTAAAAATTTTATAGCAGGACAAAATGAAATTAATGATAAATTTGTTCCTCAAAATTCATTTGTTTTTGATTTAGATTATGACAATTTAGCATTTAAAAGAGTAGAAAAAAGTAATAATGAATTAAATGTATTATTAAAAGAAAAAATTATGAAAGCAATTGAAGAAGAAGAAAATAATAGAAAAGAAAATGAAGAAGAAGATGAAGAAGAAAATGATGAAGAAGATGAAGAAGAAAATGATGAAGAATATGATTCTTCTTCTAATGTTGATAAAAAAGAAACAAAACCAATTAAAAATAATTTTCAAAATATTTTTTTACATAGTGAAAAAACAACAAGTAATGATTATTATAAAGTTAATCTTTCAAAAATTCATTATTTACAATATAATTATGAAAGAAATGTTTGTGCTGAAATAAATAATTATGAAAAAATATCTCAAGTTGAATTTATATTTAATAAAGCAAAAGGAGATAAAGAAAATAAAAAAATAGTAAGAAAACAAACTACTCAAAAAAATGAATATTTTACACCTACAGCAAATAAACAGATAAATAAAAAAGAAGATGAAAATGAAAGTTTTATTGAAGAAATTGAATATGCATTATCTAAAGAAGAAAATCAAAAAAGTATAGTAAATTTAGCACAAATATCTATTTTAATTTATATTTTTTTAATTTTAATTGGAATCTTTTCTTTAATATATGTAAATTCATTTTTAAAAGATATAAAAGAAAATTCAATTTTAATAAATGATTCATATATGCTAATAGTAATGAATAGTTTTGGAATTTATTATTGTAGAGAATTAATATTATTAAATAATAATAATTATACAGAATTACCAACAAGAAATTCAAAAGATATTTATGTAAATGAAATTTTTGAAAATGTTTTACAAGTTTTTCATAAAAGCCAAACTTATATTGCTGAAATTGTATCTTCAACATTACCAATGTCAAAAAAAAATAAATATCTAGTTTCAAATAAAACATTTGAAATTATTATGATTAAAAATAATTATACAATATTTGCTGTTGATTCTACTATGCAAGGATTATTTATTGAAACTAATACTCAATTATTTAATATTGCTACTAAATTCTTAAGTGATATTATTCCTACTCAACATGATGTTTTTTCTTTTATGTATAATGCATTAAATAATGCTGGTAATGCTTATAATTATCAAGGTGAAATTTACATGGATGAACTTTATAATAAGGTTAAAGAAATTAAACTAATTTTAATTCTTGCTTTTATATTTATTTTTTTTGTTTTAATTGGAATTTATTTTCTTGTTGTTTATTCTTATGATAAAGTAAATCAAAGAAAAGAAAGTTATATACAAGTATTTTTTAATATTAATATTGAGACTATTCAAAAGTCTTTAGAGAAATGTGAACATTTTTCAAATAAAGTAAAAAATATGAAAGAAGGAATTGAAGAAGAAACTGAATCATTAATTAGTATTAGTGAAAAATCAAAAACATCAAAGAAAAAAGCAAAAATTGAAGCAAAAAAACCAAATGAATCAAAAAAAAAAAGTACTTTATTTCACTTTATAAGAGTTTTTAATATTAAAGTTCAAATATTTTTAGCTTTTATTTTAATCTTTTTTATAATAATATTTATATTATTATTCAATTTACTAGAACAATCAAAAAGAAATGAATTATATTTCCAACATGAAGTATTAGTAGAAAATGAATTTTATGTAGTTTTTAATATTTTAAGAGAATTTCTCTTTGATAGAAGTTCAATATCTTCATATCAATTATCATCTGATTTTTTAGATTTTGAATTACAAAATCTTTATACAGTAAGAAAAAAAGGAACAGGAGTAATGAACAGAAACAGAAAAAAAATCCCAAATTTATATATTAAATACTCAACAATAAAAAAACATATTCCATGTTATTTTAGAAGAGATGATTATTTTTTAGATGAAAATGAATGTTTAGTTTTTATGGATAAATGTACTAAATTTGGATTTAATGTAATGAATGCATATTATTTAGAAGAAATTCGTTTTATGAAAAGTTTATCTAATTATTATTATAAAAATATAAGTGGTTTTTTTAATTTAACTATGACAGGTACTACAGAAGGTGAAGAAATGTGGCCAACTGATCCAACTATTCTTGAGAATTTTTTTAATCCTATTATTTTGTTTAATCATAGAATTGTTAAAAATTTAAATATTATGTTTACTAATTTAATTATTCCTTATTTTGTTCAATTAAAAGATGCTACTCTTTCTTGTATTAATGATTATTTAAGTAATTTTAATAATACTTATATGATTATGTTTGGTGTTTTTATTTTTCTAATTACTTTTTTATTTTTTGCTTTTTGGATTCCTTTTATTAAAAGATTAAGTTCTATTATTTATAATACAAAAAAAATGTTAATGATTATTCCTAAAGATGTTATTATTACATTACCTAGTATTTATACATTATTAGATATTAATCCTATACAAAACTTGGAAAGTTCTGAAAAAAAATCATAATTTTATGATTTCATAGGGTATTTTATATTATATTTTATTTTTCTATAAAATAAATTTTATTTTTTTGACTATTATTCATTGAAATATTCTTTTTATATATTTTTATATTTTTAAAAATAAATATTAATATAATTTATTTAGAAATTAAATTATATATATCTTTTATTAATTTTATTAATTCAAAATGTTAACACTATTAAAAATTCGTATGACATATATGAAAAGGAATATTTGTAATTCTTTTTGTACATATTTAATATTTCCTTTATTATTTATATTTTATGGGCCTTTTCTTGAAATGATAATGGAAAAAAAAATAAAAGGAGTAGCAAATATATCAAATAATTTGAAAATTTTTAATGACTCTATTCCTAATCATCCATATTCATATATTGTCAATTATAATTTGTTTAGCAAAAAACTAAATTTAAATAATGAAACACTTGCAATAATTACAAATGATTCAATAGGTAAAGATATGGAAAAAGTTTTAAAAAACATTAAAAATTTAAATATTAGTTTATTTAATTCAACAAAAGAATTTAATGATGAAATAAATTCAAAAAATTATAAAGACAAAAATTCTTATACTTTATTTCTTGAAATAGAAAAAAAAGATAAAGAATATGAATTTAAATTCAAAGTTGATAAAATACAAACAACATCATTACAAAGTTCATCAAATGAATTTAATATAGATTCAAGAACTTACGTCAAGCAAAAAGCTCAAAAAAAAATCACACAATTCAAAAAAATCCATGAAATAATTACTCATTATTTTGCATATTTAAATAATAATGTAACAAAAACTTTTACAATTGAATCAACCCAATTTATTAATGGAGAAGAAATTCAACAACCTCAAATAGATTTTCTAAATTTAGATTTTGATTTTGCATATCTTTCTATTTTTTTTGGGTCTAATATTTTGCAAATGACAATTAATACAATTATTTTATGGATTGTTAAAGAAAAAGAAGGACATTTAGAAGAATTTTTATATAGACAAGGAATAACTCAAAAAAAAAATATATTATCTTGGGCATTTCTTTATACTATAACTTCAATTATTCCTTTTATTACTGCTATTTATTATTATTCTACTAAATTAATACCTAATATTAATATCATTTTAATAATTTTTGTTCAGCTATTGTTTACTATTTGTACTTTCTTTTTTATTATACTTATTCAGTCATTTTTACATACTGTTAAAACTGCAAATTCTTTTATTAAAGTTATTTCTTTTCTTATGTTTCTTTTTTCATTTTTTATATTTATCCCTTCTTTTTCTAAAATTATCAAATTTATTACTATGCTAATTCCCAATATATGTTTTATTATGACTATGATTGATTTATATACAATTAATAAATTTCCTAAATTTGAATCTAAACTTTTATTTATGAGTGCTGAAGGTGATTTTAGCTTTATTTTTTGTATTATTTATTATTTGCTGTTAACAATTTTATATTTCTTTTTGGTTGTTTTTGTATTAAAATATCAAAAATCAGGATTGGATTTTATAACATTTATTAAAAGTCCAATTTATGGAAAAAAAAGAAAAATAATTCAAACTGATGTTTTACTTCCAAATGAAGATATAATGAAATCAACAATAAATACTTCTGAAAAAACAATAATAAATATAGAAGATAAAATATCATCACAATCAAATCATGAAAATTATACAGAAACTGAAAATAAAAACAAACAAGAAAATAATTATTTAAAAATAGATAGTGTAACAAGACAATATGATGACTTAAAAGCAGTAGATAATTTTTCAGGTGAATTATTCCCAGATGAAATATTTTGTTTATTAGGTCATAATGGAGCAGGAAAAACAACATTAATAAAAATGATATCAGGCTTAGAAGATCCAGATAATGGTGATATATTTTTAGGTACAAAGTCATTAGTAACAGATAAAAATTTTTTATTCCAAAATTTAGGAATTTGTAATCAAGAAGATATTTTTTTTGATTATTTAACTGTAAGTGAACATTTAAATTATATTTCTCAAATTAAAGAAGGAAATAATATTGATTTAAATCAAATAAGAGAATTAATAGAAAATATTAAATTAGAGGAAAAAAAAGATGATTTATGTAGTACTTTATCAGGAGGTCAAAAAAGAAAATTATGTGTTGCATTAGCTTTAATTGGGAATTCTAAATTAATTTTATTAGATGAACCTACTTCAGGAATTGATGTTATTGCAAGAAGAGAATTATGGAAATTTTTAAAAACAAATAAAAAAGATAAAATTATTATTTTAACTACACATTCTTTAGAAGAAGCTGAATATTTAGGTGATAGAATTGGTATTATGACTGAAGGACATTTTATTTGTTCTGGTACTTCTTCTTATTTAAAAAATAAATATCCTTCTGGATTTAATTTGAATTTAATTATTAATAATAAAATCTTTAATCAAGATAAAAAGAATGAATTAATGGAAGAATTAAAAAAAATTGAGAAAAGTGCTTTGATTAAAATATTTTCAAATGCAATTTTATCTATTAATTTTAATATAATTACACAACAAATTCTTAAAGATTTATTTGATTATTTAGATAGTATTCGAGAAAGTTTTGGAATTGAACAATATACAATTTCTACAACATCACTTGAAGATGTTTTTATTAATTTAAATACAAATGAAATGTCTAATAAATTATTTGTAGAAAATAATAAAGATGATAATATTTTAAATGTTCCTGATTTAAAATCATTAGAAGAATATAATATTCCATTTTTTACTCAATTAAAAGCAAATATAATAAGAAATATTATGACTTTATGGAGAGATAAACTTACATTTATTTTTGAAGTTGTAACATCAATTGGATTATTATTTGTTTTTAGTATTGGATTACATTCAATGCTTTCTGGAAATACAAATTATATTAATGTAGAAGAATTATTGACAATGAATACAATTTATATATCAACAAAAAATGCTGATTTAATTAAAAATTCATTATATTATAAAAAATTTGAAAATAAAATGAATATACAATGGTTAAATAAAACTGATTTTGATGATTTATATGAATTTACAAAGTATATAGAACAAAATTCTATATTAAAAAATGAAAAAAGTGCAATTTTTATAAAAGAAGAGAATAATAATATTAACATAATGAATCTTTATCAATCAGTTTCTCCTGATTTTTATCAAGCAACAACAAATATGTTAATTAATATTATATCTCAAAATTATTTTGGTTATACAATTAATTCAGGAAAAAGTTATTCATTTATTCCTTTAGGAAGTAAATCAACAATTGTAGATAAATTTACATTTGCATATGCTGAATTCATTATTTATATTTTAGTATATCAAGCACTTTTTACTATTGGAACTTATATGATTAATTCACCTCTTAAAGAAAGAATTTCAAATACTAAACATTTATTATATTTAAGTGGAAGTGATATGACGAGTTATTGGATTGGATTATTTGTTGTTGATATTTTAAAAGTTTTTATTTTTGAAATTATTTTACTTCCTCTTTTATTATTTTTAAATATTCGATTTTTATATGTTTTAATTGTTATTTTTATTTGTTTAATTGCTTTTATATTCTTTGTTTATATTTTTACATTTTTTGTAGATAAAGAAGAAGAAGGTGTTAAAAATTTTTTACTTTTTGGAAATATATTATCTGTAATTCTTTTCTATTATTCTATATTAAGAATTGTACTTTATTATTATTTAAAGAATTTAATGAAAGATTTATCAGATATTATTACAAATGGACAATATGTTTTTTCTGAATGTGATTTACTACCTTTTTCTTCAATAATGTTTTTAATGCTTAGATATTTTGTAACAATTTTAATCACAGAAGGGAATGAAGCATTTATAAAATTAACATTAAGATATTTATTAGTATATTTTTTCCAAATAATTTTTTATGGTTTTTTACTTATATTAATAGAATCTGGAATTTTTGGAAAAATATTAAATTCAATATTAGTAAAGTTATCTTTTAGTAAAATGGAAGATAATTTAGTTGAAAAAAAAGATAATAAAACCTTAATAGAAGAAAATGATATTACAGAAAATTTAATATCAATTGAATCAAGAGAAGAATATAAAAATAAAAATTTAAATGAACAAAAAGGAAAAGCAAATAATGTATCAATGACAGCTCGAATAATAAACTTAACAAAAACATTTTGGGTATGTAAAGGACAAAATATAAGAGCAGTTAACAAATTAAATTTTGGTTTAGAAGAAAATGAAAAATTTGGTTTATTAGGATTTAATGGTTCAGGTAAAACAACAACATTTAAATCAATAACACAAGAAATTTTATATGATTCAGGTGAAATTTATTTATTTGGAAAAGAATTAAACAAAAATTTCAAATCAATGAGAAAAATAATTGGTTATTGTCCTCAAGAAAATGCAATATTTGATTTTTTATCAGTAGAAGAAACATTAAATTATTATAAGACATTAAAAGGAATTAAATTATCAATAAATGAAATTTCTGAAAAATTTGGTTTAGAAAAATATTTAAATACAATTTGTAAAAATTTATCAGGTGGAAATAAAAGAAAATTAACTTTTGCAATTTCTATAATAAATTCACCTAAAATTTTATTATTAGATGAACCATCAACTGGAGTTGATCCTCAAAATAGAAGAATAATGTGGAAAAATATTATGAATTTAGGTTTAAATTCTAATAAATTTAATATGATATTATCAACTCATTCAATGGAAGAAGCTGAAATTTTATGTGATACTGTTTCTTGGTTAAAAAATGGTAATTTTGAATGTGTTGGTAATCCTGAAAGATTAAAAATTGATTTTTCTGCTGGATATAATTTCCATATTAAAATAGATAAAGGGAAAAATAATGATAATGGTAAAAATAATGATAATATTTCTGAACAAATTAATTTGATTGTTAAAGGATGGGATAATGTTAATGAAAAAATTAAAAATGATTATAATTATTTAGAGAATTTGTATGTTGTTTTAAATGAAATTAAAGAAAATTGTAATTTGATAGAATTTAATGAATGTTTTCAAGATGATTCTTTTGATTTTATTATAAAAGTTGATACTGGGAAACAAGGAAAATTATTTTCTCAAATTTTATCTTTAAAAGAAAAATATAATTATGTTGATGAAATATCAATTAAAATGCAATCTCTTGAAAATATTCTCACAAATTTATAAAAATTAGATTTTCATTTTGAAAAACAAATTTTAAAAATTTAAAATTTTAAAACTTTAAAATTATTTTATTATTTAATAATAAATAAAAATAAAAAAAATTAAAAAAGAAACTCACTTTTCATTTTCCCCTTCAACATCATCATATTCATCATCATCATTATCTTCATTAAAAGCCGAATACTTATTAATTTCAGGAGCAATAACATCAGTACTATTTTTATCCCATTTATGTTCACTACAATAACTTTTTAAAACACCTCTCAACCACATTTCAATACTTTTAAAATGATAAACATATCTATAACTTTTATTATCCTTTAATTTATAACAATTAAACTCTTGTACAGTAGAATCTTTTTTTCTACTTCCAATAGTTTTTTCCCCATCACCAGTTAAAATTTCAACATGAACCATATCATGAATAAATCTTTTATGTTTTTTACCAGGAAAATAATCAGCAGAATAAAAAACTAAATCACCTTTTTGAGTCTTTTCAAATGGTATTTCTTCAGGTAACATATCATATTGATAACATTGATTCCAATGTCCTAATGTGAAACCTAAATCATCGCTCATTAAATAAACTACTTGTCTTATTAAGGCACAACAATCTAAAAAAAAATCATCTTTGTATTCTGGATGAGCTTTTAAATATTTTTTTCCATATGGTACTCCTATTAATGAACGAGCAGTTTCTACAAATTTTTCACGAAGTTCTTTTATTCTTTCAGGGTTGTCTTTAAAGGATACTGGCTTTATTTTTTTTTGGTTTTTATTCTCTTTTCTTACTTTGTTTATGTATGAACGAAAATTTTTGAAATTATCTTGAAGGGAGTTTCCTTTTGATTTAAAGTGACATTTTTTGTTTTGGATTATTATTAATTCAGGTTTTTTATCCTTTTCGTTTTGGGGTTCTTCTTTGGATTCGTTTGGGTTTTTTTCCATTGTTTTTTTTAATAAGGAAAAATATTGAATTTTTTAATTAATTTTAAAATATTTAAAAAGCTATTATTTTTAATATATTTAAATTATTAATCATTTATAAAAGAAAAATTTATATAATATATGATGAAATTAATAAATTATATTTCATTATTAATTCTTATATCATTAACTCAATTTGATATATTAAATTAGAATTCTTTTAATTCAGTTCTTTTGAATCTTTTTTTTTTTCACAAATCATGATTTAAAAGAGGAAACAACGTCACCATAAATATATCAAGCAAGATCCATTAAATCAAAATATTTTTTATTTTTTCTTCAAATATATAAAGAAAAATTATATTCAAAAAATAACTCAAAAAAATTTGTGTCAGATATTTTTATAAAATATTTTAGAAAAAATTTTCTTCTCTAGTTTCTATTATAATAGTAGTAGAAGCAATGAATTTGAGAATAAAAACAAAAGGTTTAAGTTTTAGTTGAAGTAATAGCAGGAGCTTCAAGAAGTGGAATAAAATTTAATGAATTAATAAAAATAAAAAAAGAAGATTATTATGAATATTAAAAACGACCTAATTTTGTTTGCTCTAATTTTTTAATTGATTTTTATAAAGTTGGAGGAATTTTTAATAAACTTATGTACAAGCTTCTAAGATAGGTTCTAAGTTTATTTATCAAATTGATATTTTTGATACTTATTTTAAATGTGCTTAAGAATGAAGGTTTTATTTTTTCATATTTTATATTAATAGAAAAATTTTGTTTGAGAAATATTTATGGAATATTAATTTGTATTTCTGGTTCTTCAATTAAATTTTCGAAAGAAAAAAAGGTAAAAGATTCATAGATTTAAAGAAACTTTAACAGGAGTAATGTTTGGTAATATAATATTTTATTAATAGCTTTGGATTTTGTAGCTAATAAAATTTTATTATATAATAAATTCCTATTAATTCACAAATATTTTTTGTTGTTATTAGTACTAAGATTTATTCTTCTATTTATTCTATTATTTTTGGTGATTTTGTTTTAGAAACTGATTATTATTTATGTGTTCTATATATGCTTTTTTTTTATTTGGGTCATGTTATTTTTATAAAAGCTTTACAGAATACACCTTTAAGTAAGAAGATTATTGTAAAATTATTTACAAATTATTTTTGTTTTTATTATAGCTTTTATTTTCTTAAAAGAAAAAATAAATATTTTTTACTGATATTATTGGTACTATTATTATAAGCTATATGATTTATATTCTTTAAATCCTTTACCTAGGAGATAATTAAAATTAGTTTTTTTTTCTATTTATATAAAAAGAAATATTTTTAATAGATTTCACAAATTTTTATAAAGATTATTTTTATAAATTAAACACATAAATAATTTATTCTTTTATATTTTTATTATTTAATATAAAGTTTAATTAATATAATCAGAATATTTTTTGGGTTCAAAAGATTGAATAGGAGGACTTAATTCACCCCAAGGATTACCTTGCATTATAAAAGTTCTACCACATTTTGGACAAGTTGCTTCTTCAATTTCTTCACTTTTATTTCTTCTGTGATCATCAACTGGTGTCCTACATGATGGACAAGGAAAAATATCTTCTCTTCCATCCATAATTTTAGTTTTATTTTATTTTTTTTATAATTTTTAAAATATATATTTTAAAATTTTAATTAAGTTTTTATATTTATAAAAAAAATCCTGTTATTCCAATTTTAAAAATTTTAAAAAATGTAATTTTTTAATTTATTTTTTTATAATATGATAGGAACTCCATTTGAAAATCATTCTGGAAAAAATGAAAGTTTAAATGATAAATATTTGAATAAAAAAAGGAAAAAAGATAATAATATTTATGCATTAAATGAAAAAGGAAAAAAAATTTTTCATGGTGCATTCACAGGAGGATTTTCAGCAGGATATTTTAATACAGTTGGAAGTAAAGAAGGATGGAAACCAAATAATAATATAAATTATAATCAAACAATTGAAGATTTTATGGATGATGAAGATTATAAAAATGCTCATGTTGAAATTAATAAAAGTAGTTTTAATAATTATAATAATAATTTAATTTTGAATAATAGTTTTATTTTAAATAATGATGAAAAAATAAATTTAATTAATGAAGGTTTTTGTAATAATGATTTTAATTATGTAGAAAAAATTATATGTGTTAATTTAGAAAATTATGATAGTAATTTTGGAATTGGATATAAAAAAAGTAATAATGATATGAATTATAGAGCTAAGTTTAAAAATAAAAATAATATTATTAAAATGAATGAATTAGAAGAAGATGATAATATATTTTCATATAAGGATAAAAATTTCACTGATTATAATTTTGAAGAAACATATGAAAAAAATTTGAATAAAAGTAATGAAAATAAAATTGAGTTTATTAAATCAAATAATAAAATTGTAAATGAAAATATTTATCAAAATTTATCAAAAGATAATTATGTAAAAAAAAATAATTCTATTCATCAATTTGAATCTTTAAATAAATTAATAAATCAAGAAAAACAAATAAGAGATAAGATAAATTTAAAAAATTTAAATCAAGAAAACAATAATTTAAATAATAGCAATGAAGATTTTCAAAATAATGATCCTAATTTAAAATATAATTCAATACAGTTAAAAATTATTAAAGAAAAAAAAAGATTTGAAAATCAACAAAAGAGATTTCAAAAATTTTCAAATCCTGTTCAATTAAAAAATAATCAAAATAATTTTATAATTTTATTCAATAATAATACTAATTATAACTCTAATATTATATTTCAAAATAATAAATTAATTTAAAATTATATATTATATATTAATTTGAAAATTAATAAAAAATAGTAATATTGAAATAGAATAGTCCTTAAATAATTAATAATCAAAAAAAAGCTCATCATATTTTAAATAAATATTTTTATATTTCCCTATTTATGATTAGAAAAAAAAAATTTTAGTTAAATGCAGAATCAAAATAATCCTCAAGTACAGGAAACAGATGAAGGAATTTTAGAACAATCCCAAAATAGAAATTCAAATGATAATAATAAAATTATAAAATCAATAATAATTATATTTATAATAATTATTATACTAACATTTGTTAGTTTTTCTATTTATAAATTTTTTTCTTTAATAAATCAAAACTTTAATAATTCTGAAGATAATAATGAATTAAATGAAACAAATGATGATATAATTATTGATATTTCATATACTATTAATGATATATTAATATATAATTATACAAACGAAAAGAAAATAAATATAAAAATAAATGAATCTCCTTTTTTATTTGGTAAAAGAAATTTAAAAGAAAAAGAACAAAAAACACTAATTACAGCAACATTTATATTTAATATTTATGATATTGATAAATCTAAAAATCCAAATATTTATTATGCATATGCAATTATTGAAAATATGAATAAGGAAAAATTAAATAAAATTAATCCATTAATTAATCAAATTAATTCTGATAATCCAATTATGAAAATTTCATTTTATGCAAATGGTACTATTAATTCTTTACAAATCCCTGATAATATTAATAGTACTTTTGCATTATATTTATATGAATTTATTGAAAAAATTATACCTGATTTAAGTACAAATCCTTTTACAAAAAATAATAATTATAATAAAAATGAAGTTCATTATAACAATAAAACTGTGTTAAATGACAATGAAAATATTTTTTCTTATTGGAAAAATGAAAATAATACAGGTATATTATATATTGAAAAAAATAATTATAAAAATAACACAAATGAAAATACAAAGCATAAAAATTATAAAATCAGTTTTAATAATAATAAAATTGATAAAGTAATTTCAAAAAGTGAAACAATTATAAAAGTGAATAATAATTATAAATTTGATGATTATGAAAATTGTAATTTTACTTTAAATGAAGATGATTATATTTCAAATAGAAAATTTATTATTGATGAATATACAGAATCATCAAATTCAGTTTTAAATCTTATTTCATATAAACAAGATAAAATATATTCAAATCAAATAAAAGAATTATCTAAATTAAAAAAATATCAAAATTTCAAATCAAATTTAAATTCATTAAGAAATTTAACTCATTCAATCAATGAAATTAATAAATTATCAATCGATAATTTTCGTAATTTAGAAACTTTAATAATTGATCCTTTTTATCAACCAATTTTTTTCAATTATCCTTTTTTTAATCTTAACATTTTAGGAATGATAATTGGATTAAATGCAAAAGTCCATTTTTTTCCAAGTTTAGGATTATTTAATATAGAAATATATTTAAATAGAAATGGAGAAGAAATAAAAATATTTAATAAAGAACATTATACTAATTTTAATGAAATTATTTTTAAAATTGATAAAATTATAGATGATTCTATAAAAATAATCAAAAATATAATTAAAAATGAATTAGATAATGAATATGATTTAATTGAAAAAGAAATTAATAATATTTTAGATGAGTTTATTGTGGGTTTTAATCAGAATGATCCAAAATTTTCTAAATATTTTGAAGAACCTTTAAGTGATCTTTTTACTGCTATTAATTATGCAAGTGTTAACGGTTATCAAAATCTTTATAATGAAATTAATAATACTAAATATAAATTTGATGACTTATTAAATGATATTAATAATAAAAATCAACATAACGTCAATAATATTTTATTAATTAGTGAAAATTCTATTGATGAATATATTTTAAATTTAACAAATATATTATTAAATGAAAGTTATATTGTTTTTAATTCTACTCAAATTTTTATTGATTCAATTAAAAATGATATTAATGAACAAATATTTGCCTTAAATGAGAATCATTTAAATTTATCAAATTTTAATTTTGATATAATTACATATTATGATATCATTGATTTATTAACATATATTTATAATATGTATTCTTCATTTACAGAAAGGATTAACAATATCATTATATTAGAAAAAGAAAATTATATAAATTATATAAATGAGCTCTTTACTCTAGTAATTAATCCATCTCTTAAAATTATTGAAAAAATTTCATATTTAATGAAAAGTGATTCATCAATAATTAAATCAATATATTTATATTATGGTGAAGAAAATGGTAATTCTATTATTGAATATAATACTAAAATCATGGATTCATATAGAGGAAAAATAAATGAAATACTTCAAAATATTTTAGTTACTATTAATGATATTTATGTTGATAATATTTTAATTAATAATTCAAATTTTAAAAGTATTCTTGATGAATATAATATTCAATTAGAAGAAATTCAACAAAATGGAACAGAGTTAATTAATATTATGAAACAATATATAAATTTAGAAAATAATTTTACATTATATAATAATGATATTGATCTCTTATTTTCAATTTATTTAGATACAATAAAAACAAGGCAAATAAGTTTTCAAATCAATATAATTGATAAAATTAATTCAATTGAAAAAGTTGATTTTAATAAAGAATTTTCAGAAATAAATGAAATACTTGATATTTATATTAATAATATTATTTTATTAACATTAGAATTTAACTTTGATGAAGAAAAAGTATTTTTAAATGAATTTATAAATCAAGTAAAATTTATTAAAGAAAGTTATTTAGATAATATTATTCCTAATAAGATAAAGGAAAATTATATAAATGCAGATTTCAATAATATGTGTTTTAATTATTATAATGATGTAATTAAAGCTTATGAAAAATTTAATACAATATTTTTGGAAGAAAATTTTAAAAAAAATATTGAATTTTATATATCTAATCCAATTGAAATTGAAATTAAACTAAATGATATTAAGAATAATCAGCAAAAAGAAAAAGAAGATAATATATTTAAAATTTTTTCTTTAATTTATACAAAAATTAATAATGATATAAAGGATAATTATCAAAAATTTTCTAATTTATTAAAAGATAAATTAAATTTGTTTTATAATTATGCTGAAAAAAGTTACTATATTGAAAATGAAACAATTTATGATAATTATCATGAAATTGAATTAATATTTAAAGAAGCATTTAATTTATTAAATGATGAAAATAATACTATAAAAGTAAGTGAATTTGAAAATGATAAAAATCAATTTAACTTATATTCAAATTTATCAATATATGAAAATCAAATCACTTCAAATTTAGAAAATATAATTAATTATATATCTGAAATTAATAAAATTAAAAAAGAAAATAATCTTACAATAATTGAACAAAAAAATTATAAAAGAACAATTTTAAAAGGTTCAATCAATTATCTAGAAAATTTAATTGAAATATCAAAAGATATTATTAATCAATCAACATTACAAAATTTAAATTCAAATGAATTTTTAAATTTATATATAAAACACTATGATTATACTTCAGAAGAATTAATATCAAACATAAATAATATAATAGCGGAAATTAAAAATAAAACAGATGAATATATGAAACCTTTTATTATTCCAATTCAAAATGAAATTAATAATGAATTTGCAAAAAGAATTAATGTTGAAGGATTTAATGATATTATAAATATTGTTGCAAATGAAATTTTTATTGATCCTTTAATATTTCAAAAAAATATTAGTATATATTTGAATGAACCAATTGGTCCTAAAACTAATATTATTTCTATATTTAATAATGAAAGAGACATTATTAATGAAAAAACTTTTTTCTTTGATTCTTCTTTATATGAATTAAGTTACTCTGAAATAATTAAAAATATGAATCAATTATATTTTGAAAAAAGAGAATTAATATTAAATGAAATAAAATTAAATAATTCTGTTAAAGAATTAATTATAAATAAAATTGATTTAGTTATTGATAATGCATTTATTAATATTAAAGAAAAAATTTCAAGTTTATCACAAATTGAACATTTGGAATTTTTATCAAGTTTTTATTCATTAGAAGAAATTACAAAAGAAACTATTGAAAATTATAAATTTGATTTAAAAGTAGAATTATCTAATCAAATTGAGAATAACTACAATAATTATTTTATAAATTTAAAAAAAAAAATAAAACAAAATCTTGATAATCAATATAATGAAATAATTCAAATTATTGATTCTCAATATAATATTACATATAATTTATTTTCAAAAAAATCTACTTCAAATAAAATAAAAGATTCTATTAATGAATTAAATCCTTTAACAAAAGAGAATTTATTGAAAGTAATTAATAATTTTATTAATAAAATAAATAATATTTACTATGAAGAAAATTTAATGATTGAAATTAATACTTTACAAAAAACTATCTTAGATAAATTAAATATTCCAATTTCCTTCGGTAATTTTGATGATACAATTTCATATGATATTCAAATATTTCAAAATATAGGAAGAAGTAGAATATTTAATGAAAGAATAGAACTTAAATCTAATATAAATAATTTACTTGAAAAAGGAATTAATATAACAATAATTAATTTTTTCAATAATCATGGAAAAAATTATATTGAAAAAATATTTGAGGAAGATTATAATAATATTGAATTATTTTTAAAATTTCTAAGTAATAATATTAATGATACTTATAATTATATGGATTATTTATTGAATGATGATGAAATAATAGAAATTAGTGAATCATTTTATGATAAAATAAAAGATATTTATAATATCTTTAATGTTAATATTTATCAATTTTTAACTTTAAAAGTTGAAAATATTATTTTTAAAAAAATAAATGAATTTAAAGAACAATTTCATGATTTAATGTTTTCATATTTTGCTGTTAAACTAAAAAATCAAATGAAGAATTTAAATTCAAATCCATTATTAATCAATAAAAAAGTTATAGATTTTATTCCACTTTTATTATCAGAAAACTTTTTCACAAAAGAAGAAAATATTATAAATGAAATGATTGAACCAATAATAATTGAACCATTAAAAAATAAATATAAAAATAAAATTGATTCTTATTTAAATAAAACTACAGAAATATTAAAAGAATATAATGAAAAAATAAAAGAAAAATCTTTAATTGCATTTAATAAATATAAAAATAAAGAAATGGTTAATATAAATAAAAATTATAAAACATTTGAAAATATTATTAAATCATATAATGATAATATATTATTTGAAATAAATGAAAATAAAAAAGAAGAAATCAAAAATATATTTAATAAAGAAATAAATGAAAATTTAAAAAATATTAGTGATATATTTATTAATGAACAAAAAATTCAAGATGAAAATTTAATGAATGTTCTAAATAAATTTAACACAAATTTTATTTTAGATAATGTTATAAATGAAATCTCAAATAATCAATTAGGTGATATTTTAAATTTAATAGGAAAAAAATTACTTTTAAAAGTGGATGATTTATCAAATAGAATATATCAAAAATTTTCAAATTTTTCAACTCTATTAATGGAGGAA
Source organism: Isotricha prostoma (assembly GCA_023807205.1). Classification (NCBI taxonomy): domain Eukaryota; phylum Ciliophora; class Litostomatea; order Vestibuliferida; family Isotrichidae; genus Isotricha; species Isotricha prostoma. Next base: position 8,884 of record JAJMZS010000477.1, on the reverse strand, counting down.
AATAATATAAAAATAAATGCTTTTTCAGAACAAAACAAAATAAGAAATTTAGATGAAATAGAATTATTTCAAATAAATCAAATGATAAAATTAATTGAAACAAAATATATTAATTTCACAAATAAATTATTAAACACTAACAAATTTCAATTAATTGAAACAAAAAAAGGAACATTTCAAACATTAATAAAAAAAAGTTCTGAGCAATTATCAGAACATTTTTACACATATCATATAATGTTATCACAATATACAAATATTGATAATATTTTTAGTAATATAGAAGAACAAGGAGAAGAAATTAGAAAAATTTTAATGAATTTCTTAATAGAGCAAACACAAAATATTGATAATATTATATATTCATATAAAACAAAATTAAATTTAAGTTGGGAAACATTAAAAATGTTATTGAGTAAAGAAATTAATAATTCACTTAATGAAATATACAAATATATCTTTTCAGATTTAAACCAATTTAATTCAAATGAAATAAAAGAAGAACAAAATTCTTTATTAATTAATCCTTTATATTTATACAATGAATATGATGAAGTAATAGTTTACATGAATTTTATGATAAAAAATATTAAAATGTCCTATGGTTATTCAATTGTAAAAATAAATGATTTTAATTTTAAAATTAATGTTCATGTTTATGGAAGTATTGATGTAAAATTAAGTTCCATAATTGATGATTTTTATATGAATATTATTGAAGGAAAAATTGGTTCTGGAATGATTGGAATTGAACCTATTTATTATTTAAAAGATAAAAGTGTTGAGGTTGATGCTTATGTTAAATATGAAGAATCAATGTATAAATCATCAAATTATGAATTTAATTATGAAAATAATTGGCAAAAAGAATCTGAAAAAGAAATATTAATTCCTGTTAATGATGATATTCATATTATTAAAATTTTTAAAATATATAATAATTAAATTTTTTATTTAGGTTTTTGTAGATTTTAAAATTACTATTTATTTCTAAAATTATTTTTAGTTTTAAATCACTTATTAATATTAATTATATTTATAATATTAATAACATTCAAATAAATTTAAAAGATTATTTTTTTATGATAGTTCAATTTAAATTAACAAATCTTTATATAATTTTATAAAAATTATTGTGTTTTTTTTTTTTTAAATTTCCCATTTTATTATATATAATACATTTCTAAATTTTCCCTCTTTTAATTTTTTATTATTTAAAAATAAAAAAAAATAATTAATATACAATAATAATAATTTATAATAATAAAATTAGAACTCATTTTATAATTTTTTTACATTTAAATTTTTAATTCTTGGATTATTAATATTAATTTTAGGAAACAAAAATTTTCCATGTATATTTGAATTATATTTATTAATAGATTCTTGATATTTTTTTTGAATAACATCTTCAGGTGTAATGACATTATTCATTCCTTTATTTTTCATAAGAAAATTTTTATTATATAAATTTTCATAAACCTCTCTTCTATAACTCTCAATTTTAGGAATTTGAAAATTATCATAAGAAATTCCTTTTCTTTTAGCCCAATTTTTTTTCATATGATTGTAATTCATAAAATAATTTTCATAATTACCTTTTAAACATTTATTTCTATATTTTGCATCCACATAATCTAAATGTCTTTCAAGTATCATTTCTCTGAAACCATAATTTAAATTTTTTTCATTTTCAATTAAAGGAGATGATAAATTTTCAGTTTTTGAATAAATTTTCTTTTTATAATCTTGATTATTTGAAATTTGTATTGGATTTTTTGATTTAAATAATCTAGTTTTTTTATTTGGTTCTATAATTAACATTTTTTTAAATGAATTATAATTTCCATTTGACAAAAAGTTTTCTAATAAACTATAAGCTTTTTTTCCATTTTTTTCTTCTTCAGTATTATCCATATTAATTTTTTAATTTTAGTTGTATATAAATTAAAATATTTTTTTCAATGAAAAATGAAATTGATAATTTATTAAAACCTGTAAAAAAGAAGTTAATTAATTTAAATGATTTTTATATATTATTTGATAATAAAGATACTATAAATGATAATGAAACTTTAAATAATAATAATGAAAATAATAATTTTAATGAAAATATAAAAAAAAAAAATAAAGAAGAATTTATAGGAGCAATACTTAAAAAAACAACCAATAAAAAAAATAAAAAAGAAATATCAAAGGAAAAAAAAAAAGTTTTTGAAGTAGAAAAAGAAGATGATATTTTACATTCAATTGATAAAAATTTTGATAATATTCCTTATTATCAACTTTTCAAGTAAAAAATATTTATTTATTTTTAGGCAAAAAATAGAAGAACAAAAGTTATTTCTGGAAATGACTAATTCAACTAATAAAACATTTAAAAATCAATTCAAATAAGAGAAAATATGAATTAAATATATTTTAAGATATAAAAATTTAAATCATTTTTTTTTGAATCAAATTTTTTTTATAATTGAATTTTTGAATAAAATTAATTTTTTTTATATTTTATTTGCTTAAAAATTATTATTATTATTATATTAATTTAATTATTTTTTATATAAAATTAAAAAGTTATAATAATAATAATAATATTTAATAAATAATAATGATATATTTATTTTAAAAAGTGTATAAAAAGTCTAAAAATAATTTATAAAAAAAATGATAGATAATTCCAATAATACAATTTCAAGTCAAAACACATCTAAAACAAATATTTCATCAAAAAATCCAGTAAAAAAAATACGTTTAAAAAGATTTTTTTCATGTCATACATCAATTTCAAATGATTCAAACGAAAATAATAAAACTCAAAATTCCTTTAGAGAATATAATAGAAAATCAACTTTTGATATTGAATATCCAGTATTTACAAAAAGTCATTCTGTAAAAAAATTTGATATAAATTCATCATTAATACAAAGAATAAAAGAAGAATTAAATGAAGATGATTCATTTTCTTTAAATCTATCAAGAAGAAAAATGATATCAAGAACTGTAATGCCAAGAGATACTTTACTTTTTTTTGATAAGAAAAAATATGATGAACCTCTAAATCTTTCAAGTAAAATGGAAGTTGTACCAGAAATAATAGAAGATAATTTCTTTTTTGAAAGTCCTAGAATTCCAATATTAAGTGATTTAAAAGAAGATTCAAAATTGAAAAATAATAAAAATATTAATTTTATTAAAGCACCAGTAAATGAAAATGATATTATAAAAGAAGAAAATGAAGATTATTTTGATATAAAATATAATTTTAAAGGAGATAGTATTGCACAAAAATTTGAAAACTTTATTGATAAAGAAGAACCTCCTTTAGATTTTAAAAATTTACAAGGAGAATGTAGAACTTTTTATGATTTTGATGTTATTACTGAAGCAAATAATGAGGAAGATGTACATATTGATGCTAAAGAAATTATGAGAAAAAATTCTTTTAATTTAAGAAAATTAGGTAATATGGTTTGTATTGATGAAATTGATAGTCATCCTAAAATTAAAACTATTAAAAATAATATTGATATTAGTGATCCAGTTATTCATGAAGATGAAGAAAATAATGATAAAGTTGAAGAAGAAGAACCTAATGAAGAAGAACAAAATAATAATGATAATAATGAAAATGAAGTAAATGAAGTAAATGAAGAACATAAAGAAAATGAAGATAATGAAGATAAAAATGATAATTAAATAGTTTATAAATTATCATATTATTGTAAAATAAAATTTGGTTATATAATAATATTTTTATTAATGATTTATGAAAAATTTAAAGAAATCTTGGAGTTATAATTGATAATATTAGTTTTATTTATCTATTGTATTGGTGAAGGTAAAATTTTATAGATGTAAATATAAATAAAAAAAAACTTGAAGTTTAAAATATTATATGAAAAAAAGAAAAACAATTAAAAAATTTATAATACATATCTATATATAAATTTAAATTAAATTTTTTTCCTCACAAAATATTAAAAATAAAAATTAATATAAAAAAAAACAAATCAAATTAAATAAAAAAAAAATGAAAATTGACGTTGACAATATTCTCGAGCGTCTTTTAGCAGTTCGTGGTAACAAACCAGGTAAAACAGTAGACTTAAAAGAAGAAGAGATAAAATACTTAATAGACAAATCTCTTCCTTTATTTAAAGAATCTAAAATGTTAATTGAATTAGAAGCACCATTACGTGTATGTGGTGATATCCATGGTCAATATTATGATCTATTAAGAATATTTGAACATTGTGGTTATCCAGGAGAATATAATTATCTTTTCTTAGGAGATTATGTAGATAGAGGAAAACAATCCATAGAATCAATTTGTCTTTTATTAACATATAAAATTAAATATCCAACAAAAGTTCATTTATTAAGAGGAAATCATGAATCAAGTGTAACAAATAGAATTTATGGTTTTTATGATGAATGCAAAAGAAGATATAATGTTAGATTATGGAGAAATTTTACTGAGTTATTTAATTTTTTACCAGTTGCTGCTTTAATTGATGAAAAAATATTATGTATGCATGGTGGATTAAGTCCTGATTTAAGGAATTTTACATCTATTAATGATATTTCTAGACCTACTGATATTCCTGATACTGGATTATTATGTGATTTATTATGGAGTGATCCTGATAAAGATGTTCTTGAATTTGATGAAAATGATAGAGGAGTTTCTGTTGTTTTTGGTGAGAAAATTGTACAAGAGTTTAATAGAAAAAATGATTTGGATTTAATTATTAGAGCTCATCAAGTTGTTGATGATGGTTATGAATTTTTTGCACAAAGACAATTGATTACTATATTCTCTGCCCCTAATTATTGTGGTGAATTTGATAATAGTGCTGGTATTATGATTATTGATGATGCTTTAACTTGTTCACTTAAAGTTTTGAGACCTGTTGAAAATTTAAAAAAATAAGTTTTTTTATTTTAAAAAATTTTTATTATAAATATAATAAAAAAATTGTTATGTTTGTTTTTTTAATTATTTTAATTGATTTTTTTTGATTTTTTTTTATATAATTATATTTAATTTTTTATTTTAAAAAATATTTTGAAACTTTATTTTTTTTAAAAATAAATTAAAAAAAAAAGTATTTTTTTTAAAACTTATAAACAGTAGGAAATTCTCTTTTCATATTAATAGGATTTTGCATAATAGAAGGAGAAAAATGAGTATGTGGCATTAATTTATTATAAGTAAAAGGATCTTTCCTATGAGCTTCTTCATATTCTTTTCTTTTTCTTTGATTAATAATAACTTTTTTCTCAGGAATTTGAGGACAATCCCAAATATGTTGATCAAACAAACCATCTCTTCCAACTTTCCCAAGACTAGCAGGAGTAAAAGGTCTCATATGTTTAATAGCATTAGAAGGTAATTTTTTTTCATATTTAGGTCCTTTTCTCTTTCTAATTTTATCAGAATCTTCTTTTAATTTATTAAAATATTCATCTTGATAACCATAAGTTTCTCTATCAGAAACAAAAGCTTCACATCTTTTTAAACTAGCAGGGAAAAAAGCTTTATGATACTCACCAGGAGCAGTAGAACTTTTAGGTCTTTTTGGTTTAGGTTTCCTTAAATCAGGAACATCTTTAGCTTCTAAATCTTCTCTAAATGGAGTAAATGAAAAAAGTATACCAGGAGTATTATAAAGACCTTTCTTCATTGGTTGTGTAAAAACACCTCTTGGTCCAGTAATAACTTTATGATCAGCAGTTACAGTAAAATGTTTAGATTTTTGTTTAGTTAAAGGATAATCTCTTTCAAAAGGATGTAAATCAAACCAATCTTTATATTCTTGAACATGAGGTGGATAATAATGAGGAACTGCTCCTTGTTCTTTTCTCTTTTTAACAGTTGCTAATAATTTACTTTTATCATCTGCATTTCCTTTTTTTAATATTTCTTGACTTGGTTCATATGTTGAAACTAATAAATCAAAATATGCATCTCGTCCTTTTCCACTTTTTGGTGGTTGGGTAAATATTCCTCTTTTTTCTGATATTACTTTTCCTTCTACTATTTTGTGATGGTATTCTTTATTTAAAGAATAATAACGATCTCCTAATACTTGGTTTGGGGGAATTGAAAAAAAACCAAAACGTGGTTGCTTTTCTATTGCATCCCAATCTTCTTGTTCACGATCCATTATCTTTTGAATTGCTTCTGTTGGAGGTTGATTTGCTGTTGGTACTTTTGCCATTATTTTTTTTTGTTCTTTTTTTTATTTTTTTTAAATTTTTTTTTTAATATTTTGATTAATTTAATATTTCTTCTATATTTAAATTTAATAAATAATATTTTTTAATTTAGATTTTTCATTTTTTTATATCAAAATTCATATTATATAAAAATATATTCTTATTTAATAATTGTTATATTTAAAAAAAATAAGATTTTAAATATTTAATATTTTAGTTTAATTTAAATATTTATAATTATAATATAATTAAAATCAATAATTTAAAAATTAATTTTTAAAAATAATAAAATTTTAATTTTGTTTTTGTAAAAGGTCTTTTTGTTGAGAAACATATTGTTTCCCACAAAACAATCCATGATAAGCACTAGTAATAGATTCCCAAATAAGATCTTTAAAATGATTAAAAGGAATTTCTCCATTTAAATACCTTTCATCTTCAGTGTCTAAATTATTTTCAACAACTTTTCCATTCATTAATACTTTAACAAAATAATTTTTATCTTCTAAATCATCTTGATGTAATTCAAAACTTATAGTAGATCCAGTAATTGGAACAAGAAAATCAAATTCTTCTTGATTATTAATTGATTCTTCAATTATCATTTTTAATTTTTCATGTTGAAATAAATTTCCAATTACATCAGCAATATTTGTAGTAAAAGAATGAAAAGAAATTAATTTTTGTGGATTATTTTTTAAAAATTTTTGTACTCTTGCAATATTAAATATTTTTACTACTTGTTCTAAAAATGCACTTGATGTTATTTGAGCAAATTCATCTCCTGAAAGAAAAGGAGAATATAATTCATTTAATACCATTTTTTTCATTTTTTCTCTTGAATTTTTTGGAATTGTATGGAATTTATTTTCTAATTTTTTTCTATTTTTAAAAAGATAATTAACTAAATAAATTGATTTTTCTTCTATTGTTGTTGATTTATTTGTGAATGTTAAATTTAATGCATTTAAATAATCATTTATTACTATTTCTTTTTCATTATTTGTAATTTCAAATATTGTTTTATCAATTATTTTTTTTATTTGTTTTTTTATATGTTCTTTTTTTACATAAAGACAATCATAAGGATTTAAAATATAATCATTACTTGCATTATTAACATATAAATTTATTTTATTTGTTTCTAATAAACTTGGAGGTTTTGTTTTTTGCATTGTTGGAATTACATTAACTTTTGGATATAATCCATTAATAAATCCGATTGCATCTGATATTATTTTTGGATGATCAACACAATAAAATTTAATTTCTGTTGGAATAAATTTATCATTTAAAAATGTTTTTTGAGTATAATATGATTTAAAAATTTCACCATTTTTTTTATATTCATTATTTCCTTTTAATTTTGTTTCTGTTTGGTTTTGAATTGATATATTTCTTTCTAAATCTGGAAAAGATGTTGAATATCCTGTTAAAGAAACAACTGATATTAATTTTTCATATGATATTTTGAAAAGAAAAATAAAAAAAAATGTAATATATAAAGAATAATACTTCATTATTTTAATTTATTTTTTAATATTTTTTTTTATATACGTTTTATAAATTTTCGAAATTTTAAATGTTTACAAATTATAAAAAAAAATATATGTAAAATTTGTATTTAAAAGAAAGTACTTTAAATAAAATAAAAATATGAATAAATCTAATTTAAAAACATATAAAATAAGAATATTTGATTATAATTTTAATCAATTAAGAGGTGGATTTCAAATTCAATTTAATCAAGATTCAACTTATCAAGAATTAAAAAATCATATTATAGAAAAATTTCCTGATATTTTAAATAAAGATTTTATTTTATCAGTAAATGGTTATAATCCTCAATTAAATTCTAAAATTCATAAAAACACAGAATTAATTACAATGATTCAAGAAAACAATGAACCTGTAATTGATACTAATAAATTACCAATGAATGATGATAATATAAATGATGAAGAAGTTAATGAAAGTTCATCTGATGATGGATATGGAACACTTTTAGGAGATTTATTAAAACAGGGAAAAAATGATAATTTAGGGAAAAAAAGAGAAAGATTAAATTCATTTGAAGAACAAGACAATTTAATTAAGTTTAATGAAGATTTTGAAATTATTTCTGATTTTGCTCCTACAAATAATGAATTATATAATATTTTTTTTAATGCTGAACCTTTATTATATAATACAAAAAAGAGAATTAAAAGAATTATAAACCCTGAAAAAATTATCAAACAAAATAATCTTCAAAGAAATTTTTTAGATATTGAATATTTAACTGTTCAATCAATTAAAGATGATGAGATTATATATAATGAAGAAAAAAATTACACACAAGATGAGGAAATTATAAGAAGAAAAGTCATTGATGAAGTCAATAAAGACATAATTCAAAAAGATTTCCAAAATGAATATTATAAAGAGGAAACAAAAAAAGAAGCAATTGAAGAAATAAAGGAAGTAACAAAAGAAGAAGAAATAAGTGAAGATAATATAATAAAAGAAGAAGAAATAAGTGAAAATAATATAATAAAAGAAGAAGAAATAAATGAAGATAATATAATAAAAGAAGAAGAAATAAATGAAGATAATATAATAAAAGAAGAAGAAATAAGTGAAAATAATATAATAAAAGAAGAAGAAATAAATGAAGATAATA
>JAJMZS010000476.1:0-32338 GCA_023807205.1 Isotricha prostoma | reverse complement strand
TTAAATTTATAGTCTTCTAATTAATTTAAAACCAAAAATTTATTATATTTATTATAATCATCTTCAAACAAGAATATTAAAAAAAATGATTTTTAATTTTTATTATAAAGATTAATATGAAATAATTGAAATATAATTTCAATATAAACAAATTTTTATATAAAATATCAAATAAATAAAAAAAAAATAAAAAAAATTAAAATTTACTAACTCAACATCATTTAAAAAAAAAATATAAAAAAAAAAATTAAAATATTATATCAATCATATAAATTGAATCCAAAAAAAATTTATAATCAAAAAAAAAAAAAATAAATAAAAAATGAATCAACCAAAACAAATGAAACAAAGAAAAATGGGAAACCTAACAGTAAGTGCAATAGGATATGGTTGTATGGGTTTATCTCACGGTTATGGTGAATGTCCCTCACACGAAGAATGTCTCCGTTTAATAAAAAAAGCCTATGAACTAGGATGTACCTTCTTCGACACAGCAGAAGCTTATGGTCATGGTGACAATGAGAAATTATTAGGAGAAGCAGTAAAAGACATATTAGACAAAGTAACAATAGCAACAAAATTTCATTTCATAGGAGAAATAAAAGATAAAGAATTATACATAAGAGAACATCTAAAAGCATCATTAAATCGTTTAGGTATGTCATACGTTGATGTATATTACGTTCACAGAATACCAAATTTCCCAATTGAAGAAGTTGCTGAAATAATGAAAAAATTAATAAATGAGAAATTAATTAAAGGATGGGGTATTTCACAAGCAACACCAGATATTATAAGAAGAGCTCATAAAGTTTGCCCATTAACTTGTGTTCAAAATGAATATTCTATGATGGAAAGAATGTATGAAGATTGTATTCAAGTATGTGAAGAATTAGGTATTGGTTTTGTTCCTTTTAGTCCACTTGCTTCTGGATTTTTATCTGGGAAATATAGTAAAAATGATGAATATAAAGGTGATGATGTTAGGAGAGTTATTACTAGATTTAATAAAGATAATGTTGAAAAAAATCAACCTTTACTTGATTATCTTCATAAAATTGCTAAAGAAAAAAATTCGACTCCTGCTCAAATTTCTCTTGCTTGGATGCTTAGGAAATCACCTTGTGTTGTTCCTATTCCTGGAATGAGAAAAGATGAGAGACTTGTTGAAAATTTTGGAGCTGCTGATGTTGAGTTAAGTGATGAAGAGTTTAAAAATATTGAAGATGAGTTAAAGAAAATTACTATTTATGGTAATAGAACTGATGAAGATATTATTAATGGATTAAATTCACTTAATCAACTTAAGAAATAAAGTTTTATTATTTTTTAAGTTTTTTTATTTATTTTTATTAAATTATTGAATTGATAAATAATTTTATTATTTTTTTTTTAAAATTAAATTAAAAAAAAGGATTTATTAAAATGAAAAGTTTTTATTTATATATTTTGTTTTTATATTATTTATAATTACTTTTAAATTATTTTTTTATTTTGTTTTTATAAAACTTAAATCAATTTTATTTTATGAAAAAAAATAACAAATTTATTATTTTTTTCTTATGAATATTCATTAATTATATTTCTTATCAGGATTATTATATATGATAATATATGAAAAATGAATAAATTATAAATTTTAACTAAACAATTTGACATATAAAAATCTTAAATGAGAATATCAACAACAGAAACATTTGATTTAAATTCTCAAACAAAGAAAAAAAAAAGTTTACCTAAAAAAAAGCAAACTTTATCTCAAATTTTAGAAATAAGAAAATTAAGTCAAGATAAAAATGCTAACGTTATTAAAAAAATATCAAAGAATATTTTTCCTGATTCATCATTTATTGATGATACAGATGAAGACACACCTAAAAATAGTTTTAGATTTAATACAAAAGAAAAAAGTAATAATATAAAGAAAAACCAAAATATCATAATTCAGACTGAAAATGATATAAATAAAGAAAATAACAAAAATTCAATGATAAGAACAATTGGGAAATTATTATTTAATTTTTCTTCTAAAAGTCAAATTGAAGAATTAAAAGAAAAAATCTATGAATCAGAAAGAAAAGAATATCAAATTTATAAAAAGAGATTAAATTCAGAAAGTAAAAAAATAAATTATGATAGTAATAATATAGAAAATAAAAAAATAATTGATTTAAGACTTTTACATCAAAGGAAAACTAGAAATAAATTCATAACATTTAAAAATAAAAATAAATGTCCTCAATATAATTTTTCAATGCGAAGTCCAGAACAAAAAAAAGTAACATTAGAAGTAAAAAGAAAATTTATAGAAAAAAGACGAGAAAAAGAAAAAGAAGAAAAGGAAAAAAATTTCCAAGAAAATCTAAATAAAAAATTAGAAGAAAGGAAAATATTTAAACAAAATAATAAAAATATTCCAGAAATAAAATTTATATCAATTTTAAAACAAAATAATACATCAAACTTAACAAAAGGAACTAAAAATTTAATAATAAATCAAATAGAAGCAGCAGAAGAGTCAATAAGAACTGGAATTTATATAACATTATGTTCAAATAATTTTGGAAATAGAAATGAATGTTTAAAAATAGGACCAAAAAATAAATGTATATGTGGTCATTTTTTTGATGAGCATGAAATTCAAATTAAACCTTCTTTAATTACAAAATGTCATAGTTGTAATTGTAATAAATTTAATTATATTCCAATTTATCCTGAAGAAACTGATAAATATTTATTATCTTATTATAAAAAATTTAAATATGATTTGTGGAATTGTGAATGTAAATGTGGACATGGATGGAATTTTCATAATGTTAATAATAATTATAAATGTGATAATTGTAATTGTCAAATGTTTAATTCTAATTTTAAATGTGCTGTTTGTGGAAAATTTTTAGAAGAACATAAATTAATTTATGAAAGAGAAATTGAAAGAAAAGTTCTTGGATATAGTTTTGGGAAAGATTATTATCCATTTAATGAAAAGATGATTCAGGAATTATTAAAATGAATTTAAGTAATTAAGGAAAATATATTTTTAATATTTTATTTATTATATATAATTTATAATTTTGAATTTTATTATATTTTAATGAATCATTTAAATATTACTATAACTAATGTTTTAAAAATTTAATTTTAATATAATAGGAATAAATTAATTGTTATAATAACCAAACAATTAAGTAAAAAAATGAAAAGAAAAAAGTAAAAAAAGTTATTTAATAAATATTAATTTTATTGAAATTATATAAAAATCAAATTATTTTATTAAGAAAATGATTTTAAAAAAAGTAAAATAATTATTTATTCATTAGAATAATTATAGAAAAAGAAATAATTTTGTTAATTTATTTTAATTAATATTTTAATAATTAAAATATGGATAATAATAGTAACTCAGAAGCATTAATTAGCAATCTTCAAAACACAATTGAAAATTATGAAAAAGCAAATAAAGAACAACTCGAAAAAATAGAAAATTTAGAAGAAATTATTTCAGAAATGAGTCAAAAATTATCATCACTTAATAATTTAACAAATGAGAATTCTAATTTAAATTATGAAATTAACAAAAAAAATGAAATGATTCAACAAAAAAATAAAATGATATCAGAATTTCAAGAATTAGCAAAATTATCACAAATAAAATTTGAAACATTTATGAATAATAATACAACAAATCAAAATGCATTAAATAAAAAAAGTAAAAAATATTCAGAATTAAAAGCAAAATATTTACCATTAGCACAACAATATAATAATTTAGAAAGAGAACATAATAAATTAATTTCAGAAAATAAAATACATAAAGAAAATAAAGAAAAAGAAATTTCAAATTTAAATGAACAATTAATGGAATTTAATTCTAAATTTAATATAATAAATCAAGATAATCAAAAATTACTTTCTGAAATTGAACAATGTAAAAATAAAGAAGTTGAATTAAATGAAAAAATTATTGGATTAAATAATATTAAATTTGAACTTGAAAATGTAAAAAAAGAATTTGAAGAACTTGAAAAAGAATTAATAGAAAAAAATACTAAAATTGAAATGTTAGAAAAATTTAATGATGAATTAAAAATTAAATTAACAGAAGCAGAAAATGTGATAAGAAATAATGAAAATTATCAAAAACAATTAGAAGAAAAAGTAGATAATTTAAATAATATTTGTGGTAAATTAGAAAATGCATATAATGGAGCAGTACAAGATTTAGATAAAAAAAATATTGATAATGAAAATCTAACAAAAGAAAATGAAGAAATTAAATCTGAATTAAAAAATTTAAAAGATACTTTTACAAAAAGATTTAATTCAATTAAAAAAGAAAATATAACTTTAAAAAAAAGAGAAAATCAATATAAACAAACGTTAAATAAAATGAGATCTTTTACAGAAGTTAATTCTCCTAATCATTATATTATGAATACAAATAATAGTTATCATACTTATAATCAAAGTAGAGTAAATGAATTAAATTTAAGTACTTTTAGTAGAGATGATTCTGGTAAATATTCTTATTATTTAATTGATAAACTGAAAAGTACTATGGATAAAGTTAATTTGGAAAAAAAAAATTAAAATAAATAATATTTAAATATTCTTTTTTTTTAAGTTTATATTTATCATTTATTTAATTTAATAAAAATTTTTATCATTAAAAGATTTTATAAGATTGTTAAAAAAACTATATTTACATATTTTGTCATATTATTCTTTTAATTTTGATTATACCTTTTACCAAAAAAAAATTGATTTGATGAATGATTTTTTTTTAATACAAATGAATTATTTCTAATAGGAAATATTTTATGATTCTTCAGTTTATCTTTATGTAAATAATTTTTAATTGAAAAATCAAATTTATCATTCTTAACTGAAAAAAAGGAAGATAAATTAAATGAACTATTATTATCATTATCAATAATTTTTTTAAAAATTTTTGATTTATAACCAAAAGTTTTAGATAAAAAAATAGAAAACATTTTCTTTTTTTTTTCTTCTTTCATTAATATAGAATTAATAATAGGATTTTTGAATAATATTGGCATTTTATAATTTATATTTTCAAATGGAATTTGTGTTGAAAAAAAGTTATGTTTTGTAATTGTTTTTGACTTTTTTAATTGATTTCGTTTTTTATCTATATATTTACTTAATTTCATTTAATTACAATTAAATAAATAAATAATAAAAAAATAAACAAAAAAAACAAAAAATAATAGTTTTTAAATTAAATAAAAAATTTTTAAATAAATGCCAAAATAAAATAATAAAACTCAATTAAATTTTACCAATAAATCCAATTATATTATCTTAATTATTAAAGTTCAACTAATTCTTGTCCTTTTTCAATATCTTTTTGTTTCTTTTTAGCTAAAAATCTCCTTAATAAATAAGCAAAAATAATACCAACAAGAATACTAACAAGAACCATATTAAACAAATATAATAATTTATTAGAAGTAATATTATAAGCTTTAGAAGAGTATAATTTAACAGTACCTTTTTCAAAATTAAAATCAGCTCTATCAATATATAAAAGATCCATTCCAATATACCAATAATCAATAGGATTGAATTCATTATCACCTAATCTTATATTAGATCTAAATTTTCCATTTTTTTTTTCAACAAAATCAAATTTATAAGCAATTTTATCAAAAATCATTTCAGTAAGTAAATTATCATTTTCTTCACTAATATAAATATCACTAAAAAATTTTTCAGGATTAGATATTTTATTCATATAAGAAGTAGGACTTTTAATTCTAGGAAAATAATTTTTATTTAAATAATTAATTTTATATCTTGGCGCAATAATAACTGGTAAAATTCCTAATTTTGCAATATCACCAATATTAATATAATCAATTTGTCTTCTATTATTTTTTTTAATAAAACTAATTTTTGTTAAATTTACAAAAGTTCCACTTTCTTTTCTTCCTTCAAATAAAGGAAAAGTAACTGGATTTGAATAATCAGGTTCAGGTAATTCTCCTAAAATTAATAAACTTCTTTGCTTATCATAACTCATTACTTTATGAAAGTTTGGAAAAGAAATTTTAATTTGTGATAAAATATTATAAATATTTGCATCAGGATAAAAAGATGAATCACCTAATGAAAATACTCCATCTACATTAAGAGGTGAATTTGTTTTTAAAACTTTAAAATATCTTAATCTAAAATTAAAAATACCATCATCTGTTATATAAAAATAATCATTTTGCCATTCTCCTTCAAATTTTCCAAATTCATTTAAAAATTGTCCTTCTTCAATTATTTTTTTTGTCTTTGATTCAAATTCTGAAAATATATATGAAAATGGAGCTGTTGGGTCTATTAATAATTTTAATGAAGTTGGTGGATTACCAATTTTTATATTTATAAAATCTTCATCTATTATATTTATTTTTAAAGAATTTAATAGTGTTATTATATGAAGAAATATAATCGAATTTATCTTCATTTTTTTATTATTTTTTTTAAAAAGGAGAATATAAAAAAAATAAATTTAATTTTATAAATATAATATAAATTTTTTTAATTAAAATAAATGAAATCAAATCCATTAACTGAAACTTTAATTAAATATTTTTCTACGATTAAAACTCAAGATGAAGAAATTGAAAAAATTAGATGTACTTTATGTGAAAATGAAAAATTTTTTCCTAAATTATTATTTAATTCTCTTGATATAAATTCAAAAAATTTTTTAACATTAGATGACTTTAGATTATATTTAAATAAAAATAATATTGAATTTCAAGAACAATGTTTAAGAAGATTTATTCATAATTTTGATAAAGATTCTGATTTTTCAATTGATTATAATGAATTTTTAGGTATAATAACACCAAAAAAAGATAGAAATTTAAAACAAAAAGTTATTTCAAGAGAACCAAAAGAAGAAAATATTTCAGAATCAAATGACGAAAAAGAATTTCAAGAAATATTAAAAAGTGAATTTAATTTAGTAAAAGATTTATATCAAATCGCAGATGAATTAAAAAATCAACAAGATTTTACAACATATGAAACATTTTTAGAAATAGTAAAAAATGATAAATATATTACAAAAGATAATTTAAGAGTTTTTTTAAGAGATAATGAAGTTGAATTTGATTATGATGATGTTAATAATCTTTTATATAGAATTGACGCTGATAATGATGGACAAATTTCTTATCAAGAATTTTTAGAAATTTTCTTTCCATTTAGAGAAAATTATACTGAAAAAGATATTAATCCTGTAAAAAAAAGAATAAAAAATTATACTATTGAAGATGTTGAAATGAAAGATGAAAATTATGAAATACCACAAATAAAAGAAGAAATATTAAATTCATTAAAACCAAAAAAACCAAATAAATATAATGATCAAATAAATTTAACAAATTCTATTGATAATTATAATAATTTTAATGATAATAATATTATTAATACAAATAAAAATATTTATCCTTGTCCAGGAATGACAAATAAATTAACCCAATCACCTTTATCACATGATTACACAATGAATAAAAATATAATAAATGAAGATAATGAATTAATTAATAATAAAAATTCATTAAATCAAAATCAAACATCACCAACAACATTATATAAAACAAATCAAATTCAAAATTTAGAAAAACCAATATCAGAAATTGATTTTGATTACACAAAACAAATAAAAAAAGAACCACCACAATATAAAAGTAATTTTTTAAATAAAATTCAATCTTTTTATGAGCCAAATCCTCCACTTAAAGTAAGTTCAATAGAAAATATTCCAAAAAGAGACACAATAAATACAAGAAAAAATACATATTTTTTAAGAGATCCTTCATATTTAGAGAATAGAAGTGAAATAAAAACAACAAAAACTGAAATTCCAAATTATGTAAATGATAATAATTTAAATAATAATAATTATATTACTGAAAAAATACCACTTAATATTTGTAATAGATGTCATTGTCCAAATCCTTGTACTTGTTATTGTCAAATTGATTCAAATAGAGTTAATTTATGTACTTTAATAATGAAATTAGTTGAACAAAATAATATTATTGAATGTCATAAAGAATCATTATCACTTTGTACTGATGTTAATTTAACTGATTTATTTGATTTTTTTGATAAAAGTAATTTAAATAATATTTCTATTGTTGACTTTAAACAAACTTTAATTGAATTAGGAATGTGTCCCAGTCCAGTTGATATTAAAATTATTTATGATAAATATGATAAAAATAAAGATAATAAATTAAATTATGATGAATTTTGTGATATGATTTTACCAAAAAAATACTCACTTGCTAAATTAGTAAGTCAAAGATTTCCTCCTAGTTATTTTATGGGATTTACTTATGATACAAAAAAAATTATTTTTAATTTATTTCAATCTATTATTGATACAAATAATGAAAATGAAATGTATAAAAAATGGTTATTTCATAATAATGAAAATTCGGGATATGATTTTTTTAATATGATTAAAAAAAATTATGCTAATGGAATTTTAAAAGAAGATATTGTTTGTTTTTTAGCTGAAAATGGAAAATTTCTTCAACCTTCAGAAATTGCTTTATTAATGGATTTATTTGATAAAAATAAAGATGGTTTAATTACTTATAATGAATTTTTAGCTGAAATTGCTCCAAAAAATTAATTTAATTTTTTATTTAATTTTTTTTTTAAATTTACAAAATTTTTAATTTTTAATAATATTAAATTCTTTTTATTTATTATTTATAATAAATTTATATATTTATTATAGGAAAATAAACTGTTAATTTATATATATATATATTTTAATTGTAAAATAATTCTTTTCAATAATAAAATATATATTAAAAAATATCTGCCCAATTAGGATCAAAATCCTTATTTTTATCTTTTTCTTTATCTTGCTCATTTTCTTTTTCATCTTTAAAAATATCTTTATTTTTTTTAGTATTTTTATCATTTTCTAAAAAATGAATATATCTAACAGTATAATAATCAAAACTTTTCAAAGGAGATAAATGTGGAATATAAGGAGGAAATAATTTAAACTCAATTAAATAATCCCAATTAAAATCTTTATAAAATTCATGTGTTTTAATTTTTTCAAAAATACATAATCTTTCATTAACTTTTTTCTTTAAAAAACATTTAATAAAATCATTAACAAGAATATTACCATTTTTAGGTAATTTTAAATCTTTTTTAATAATTTCTCTATAAACATCCATTGGATCAGTTGCTTTATTTCCAAAAGGATAATAATTATAAAATAATTCATGAGCAATGATTCCAACACTCCAATAATCACATTGAAAACTATAAGATTTTCCAATTAAAATTTCAGGTGCAATGTAATGAGGAGTTCCTGTAATTGTTGAAGTATAATTTTTTATTTCAATACTAGTTCCAAAATCTATTAATTTAATATAACCTTTTTCATCTATCATTAAATTATCTGGTTTTAAATCTCTATGACATATATTTTTACTATTTAAATAATTAAGTGTTATAAATAAGAATGATAAATAAAATTGAGTTAGATATATATTTTTTATATCTTTTGTTTCTCTAGTTTCTAAAAATTTACTTAAAACTCTTCCATTAATATATTCTGTCATATAAAATATATTATCTTTGTTTTTATATGTTTTTACTAATTTCATTATGAAAGGGTGATCAAGTCTTAATAAAATATTTCTTTCTGTTATAAAATATTTTATTAATATTTTTTGCTTTTCTGCATCTTTTCTTTTTACTGCTTTCATTGCATAAAAATTTTTATTATTATGTATTAAAGATACTATACCAAATTTTCCTTTTCCTAAATTTTTACAAAAGTAAAAATCATCTAATGAATTATTAAAATTATCTTCTAAAGAAATTTTTTTTAATAAGTAATTTAACATATTTTTATCAATACAACTATTAAAATTATTTCTAGTTAAAGAATAAACTGTAACTTTTGTTTCTGCTTTTATTGTTGCACTTCTTTTTTCATTTATTAATAAACTCATTTCACCAAAACAATTTCCTTCATTTAATTCTCTTATAAATTTATCATTTTTATAAACATTAACTTTACCTTTTTTTATTAAATATAATTTATCTCCATTTTCACCTTCATTAAATATTATTTCTTCAGGTTTAAATTTTTCTTTTTCCATTATTTTACATACTTCAATTAATCTCAATTCTGAAGAATCTTTAAATAAAGCAATTTGTTTTAAATGATAAAGTTGATTAAAGAAATTAATCATTTTTTTCTTTTCAATTTTAAAATTAAATTCTTCAATTATTTGAGCCCAATTAAAAATTAAAATTTTACATTTACCTTTTGTTCTAATATCTTCATTATATATTTTATTTTCTTTTAAATATTTATCACCAAATAATTCACCTCTTTTTGCAACTAAAATTTCATTTTTATTTTTATTTTCTTTAATTAAATCACCTTGAATTAAAACATATAATAATTTATTATTCTCACCAGAATGAATTAAAATTTCATTATTTTCATAAATTTTCATTTCATAATAAATAAAAAATTTATTAAAGAAATAATCATTTTCAAATAATTTTAAATATTTACTTTTTTTTAAAGAATGTTTAACAATACCTTTTAAAATAGTAATATTATAATCTTCACCTAAACTTTGAATAAGCATTCCTTTAGAAATTTGATAACAAGAAGTTTTAGAAGTTGCAATTACAGAAAGTGATCTATTTTCATTAAATAATAAAGCATTTTCGCCAAAATAATCTTTTTCTTTTAATTTTCTAATAATAATTTCATCTTTATAACAAGAAACAGAACCTTCTTTAATTATAAATAAACTTTCTGCAAAATCTCCTTCTGATATTATTTTTTGATTTATATTAAATTCACATTTATACATAAATAATGCTACATTATTTAATTCTATTGGATTTAATGTTTTAAATATTGGAACATATGATAAAAATAATAATCTTTCTTTTAATTCACTATCATTTATTTTTTGTACAATTTCTCTAAAAATTTCTCCCTTTAAAGAAAATAAAATTGAATTTTCTAAAAATTTTACTTTTATATTATTTTTTTTATTTTCTATTAAAGCAATTTCACCAAAAGTTTCATCAGAATTATAATTATATTTTAATCCAATTTTATTTATTAATTCAACTCTACCTTCTTTAATAATATAAAAAGAATCAATATTTTCTATTTCTGTATTAATATCAAATTTTTTAATTTCAATTTTTTCTATTATTGTATCAATTATTTCTATACTTTTATCTTTAAATAAAAAATGCTGTGATAATATTCTTTTTACAAGTATTTTATCTAATTCATTCAATTCTCCTTTTAATCTTACATTCATTGCACTATTTCTTTTTATTAATAATTTTGATGAGGGACCTTTAATTCTTTTTGGAGATGTTATTATATTTTTAGTTGAATTTGATGATATAAGTGGGCAGTTTATGTTATTTTTTGATAAAGTTAATATTTCTTTTTTTGAATCATTTACTTTTTTTATTATTTTTGCATCTTCTAAATTTTCATTTTTAACTTGTGTTTCAATTTTATATATTTCTTTTTCTATTTTTTTATAATTTATTACTTTATTTTACTTTTATTAAGAGGAGAACAACCCATTAATTATTAAAATTGAATTTGAAAATTATTGTTTATTATTTATTTTTATTTTTAGTGATTATAGTTTTAAATTAAATTTTAAAATGTCAAAAAAATTCAATGTTGATATATTAAATATGGAAAAAATAAAAAAAGAAATTTCGTCTGTTCCAAATATAATTAAAAAAAAAAGTAAAATTGGATATCGTTCAAGTACATCTGTAAATAATAGCAGATATAATAATAGTTTATCAAAAGAATTGAATAATAATTTTTTATTAGCTCCTATCATTTCTACTAGATATCATGAGAAAAAAACAGGAACAAATTTTCATATGGTTAAAAGTAATAGTTTAACTAATTTTCAACCAATAGAAAATATTAGATTAGATGAGAATAATTATAATGAAGATGATTATATTATTAAATTAATGAAAATATATGATAATAAAATAAAAGAAATTTCATATATTTATGAGACTAAATTACAAAATTTAGAAAAATCATACCAATTGTTATTAAAAAAAATTCAAACTTCTTCTAATACATATATAACGTTAATTGAACATAATAATGTAATAAATAATTTAAATTTAAAATGGGAAAATAGAATATCTTCTATAAAAAATCAATATGAAAAACAAATATCAAATTTAACAGAAATTATGAAATATAAAGAAAAATATCGTGGTTTAATAAATAGAATGGAAAAATATAGAAAATATGAAATTGATATTCAAAAAATTGAAGAAAAATTAATAGAAAATAAAATTGAAAATAATAAAGAAATTGATTTTTCATTTGATCTTTATTTAGTTTCTCAATTATCACAAGAAATTGAATACAATAAATCACTTTTTGATTTAAATATGATTTATTCAGAAAATTTAGAAAAATTAAATTTTGAAAATATTCAAAAATTTTCTAATTTATCTACAAAAGTTACTCAAATTTTTGATAATTTAATAGGCTTATCAAATAATGAAGAATCAAAAGAATTATTATTAATTCCAAATCAAAATGACTGTTTTTCATATGAAAAACAAATTAAAAAAACTAAAAGTAATCAATCAAAAAATTTATCATCATCTGAATCATTAAACAGTAAAAGTTTGTTTAATAAATCAAGTAATTTATCATTAGAATCTTTAAATATGACAGAAATATCTCATCAAAAACCTAATAATATATCAACAATAATCCCATTAACAAAAACATATGAAGAAAATACTCAAATAGAATCCAATAATAATAATAGTAAAAAAAACTAATAATAAATAAAATTAAATTATAATGAAAAAAATTAAACAATAAAAAACAATTGAATTTAAAAAAAATTTAAAAATTCAAAAAAATATTTAAAAAAAATATGGATAATAAAAATTCCAACATTGAAATAAATAATAAAAATAAACCAATATTTGATTATGCTATTAGAAAATTAGATATATGTGGAATATGTAATGAAAAATATAATGTTGGTGATAAAATTCCAAGAATTTTAATGAATTGTGGTCATACATTTTGTACTTCTTGTTTAATGAAATATTATCATAATTCTCATATTAGATGTCCTTATTGTAGAAAATTAGTAAAAAATTTAGATAATGTTGAAACTTTACCTTTAAATTTATCAATTTTTGGAGAAATTGTTAAAAATGATCCTGTTATTTTACTTTTAATTGACCCTTCTTCTGATATTTCTTTTTCTAATTCTTGTAACCAACATCCTGATAAACAAAAACATTATTATTGTTCATTTCATGAAAATAATTTTTGTAGAGAATGTATTAAAAGTTTTCATAAAAATGAAAAATGTTGTGTTGTTGATTTATATGATATTCATAAGTTATATCAATTAAATGAACAAAATATTTTGAGAAATGAATTGATTGTTAAAACTAGGAATAAAGGAAAAGGAAAAATGAAAAAAGAAGAATTTTTTATTGCCAATTTATAAATAAAAGATATTCAATTACTTATAAAAAAAAATTATTTTTAATTCAATATAATAGTATATTATAAGAAATTTTTTTAAATTAATTATTAATTTAAATAAATGATTAAAAATTATAATAATATATATTTACCATTTATTAAAAATTTATGAAACATTTTATTTTTTTGTAATATATTTAATGATTTCTATAAATGTGTATTTTTTTAAATAAAAATTATCAATATTTGATTTCATAGTATAAACAAAATCAAACAATATTTGTTTTTTATAATGTATATTTTTTATAATTATTAATATGAAATAAATATTTAGATTGATGATATTTTACTTTTATATTGAATTATTGTTTCATTGATATATTTTTTTTCTATTAATTGTAAAATTTGTTTAATGCAACAAATTTTTTTATATTTGTTTTATGTATTTAAATTTTAAAAGACAAGTAAAAATCCTTACATATAATATAATTGATTGTTTTTATAAAATATAAAAACTAGTTAATGAATTTAATTTATTTAATTATATCAATAATTTTATTAATTTTTTTTAATTATCATTTAAAGCTTTTTATATATATAATAATAAAAATAAAATTAAAAAATGGGCAGTTTATAATTAATGTTATATATGAAATTTGATAAAAAATAATTAATAGTAAATAAAAAACAACAATATTCAACAGATTTGGTTGTAAATTAAATAAATAAAATAAACAAAATAACTCAAACTCTTAAAATATATTTTTCCATTTTTTAACTAATTCATCCCATAATTCCATTAATAAAACATTTTAATAAATAAAAATATCAAAAAATTATAAAATGAAAAATAAAGAACCAAAAGAAAAATATGATTATTCCTTTCAAAAATTTATTTTAGGAATGGCCACAAAAACTTGGAATAAAGAAGTTAACGGATTATTTAATTATGAATCACATAGTTGTCAAAAAGCAAAACTTTTTTTTGAAGAAAATGGAGAAGTTATTCGAACAAAGGGAAAAATCTCAAAATGTGAAAATTTTAAAGAAGAAGATAATCAAAAAAATAATAATGAATTTTCATCAAAAAACTTTAATTTAAGTGAATTATTATTTTCAGTTATTAAAGAAGATAATAATTTTTTTATATCAAAACAATTTAATTATAATCAAAATCCTTCATTAAAAAGTATAGATTCTATATCAAATAATTTATGGTATGTTTTAAATTCAGAAACAAAAAAAAAATTTTATAAAAGTGGTTCAAAATATAATGAAGATTACTTCTTAAATAAAAATGATATAATTAAAATTGGAAAAATAAAATTTTCATTTAATGAATTTAATATAGATGGTATTGATAAAATAAAATATGAAAATAAAGAAAATTCATATAATTTATCTTTATTAAATAGTAAAACAGATCCTTTATTTAATATGATATATGATGCAGAAAGAGTTGATTTAAATAATAATGAAAAGATAATATGTAATATTTGTTATAGTGATGAAAATACTGAAGAAAATCCATTAATTAATTTATGTCATTGTAATGGTGGAATGAAATTTTCTCATTTTAATTGTATTAAATTATGGATAAAAACTAAATTAATTATTAAAGAAAATTCTAGAAAAAATGTTAAAAGTTATAATTTTACTAGTTTTAATTGTAAAATTTGTAAAACTCCTTTTCCTTTTAAATTTAGAATAAAAGATAAAAATAATAATATGAATAAAATTTATAGTTTAATTGATATTGAAAAACCAGAATTTGAAAATTATTTAGTTTTAGAATCATTAGATCAAATAAATGAAAATAATAATTTTAAAACTATTCATGTAATAACATTAAATGAAGAAAATTTTATAATTGGAAGAGGACATGAATGTGATATAAGAATTAATGATATTTCTGTTTCAAGAGTTCATGCAATTCTTCATTTTGATATGATTAGAAAATTACTTTTATTAAGAGATTTAAAAAGTAAGTTTGGAACTTTAGTTCTTGTAAAAAAACCAATTAAAATTTTGAAAAAATATATTAGATTACAAATTGGAAGAACTTTTATTGAAACTAAATTAGTTGATGAAGATGATGTTAAAGATAAAATTGAAGAAGAAAAAAATGAAGAAGAAAAAAATGAAAGTCAAAATGAAATTTTGATAATAAATGAATGTAAATAATTTATTAGTTTAGTTGAAAAAAATTATATGAATACTACTAATTTTAGATTAAAACATAGAAAAAAAATTTTTTTATGTTTATTGAATAGCCTTTTCTTTTCGAGGTTTAAAAATTATAAGGAATTAATTAATTTTATTATTAATAATAAATCTATTTATTATATGTAAGCAAATAGAAATAATACAAAAGATAATATTCAATTATTTTTTTTATATAAAAAAATATATATTTTTAAAAAATTAATTTTTTTATTCTTTATAAATTATATATCAAAATTTTTTCTTTGTTTTTTATGATTCTAAATAAATATTTTATTTTTAAAATTTAATTTTAATAATTTCTTATTACATATCAATATAATTAAGATTTTATCTAAAAACAAATAAAAAAAAATTTCAAATAATTAATCAAAAAAATAAATTTTTAAAAAAAAATATAAATTCAAAAAAAAAAAAAATTAAAATCAAAACCAAATTTCATCATAATCTCCTTTATGAAAAAAAATAAAAAAAATAAAAAAAAATAAAAAATAAAAATTCAAAAAAAACCAAAACCAAAAAAATTAATTCATATAAAAAAAAATGCCACTTGAAGCAACAATGCTCCTTCTAGACAACAGTGACTGGACACGTAACGGTGATTATTATCCTTCACGTTGGGAGACTCAAATAAACGCAGCAACATTAATAATAGAAGATCGTTGTTCCTCAAATCCAGAAAATTCATTAGGAATAATAACAATGGCAGGAAAGAGAGTAGAAGTAAATTGTACATTAACAAATGATGAATCAACCTTATCACATTCAATGGACAAAATTCGTTTAAATGGAGAATGTGACTTTACAACTTCATTAAGAATAGCAATGTTATGTTTAAAACATAGATCAAACACATCTCAAAAAGAAAGAATAATTTTATTTATAGGAAGTCCAATAAAAAACACAATTAAAGAAATTCAAATAGTAGGAAGATTCCTAAGAAAAAATAACGTAGCAATGGATATAATAAGTTTTGGTCATGTTGATGCAAATAGAGAAATATTAAATGAATTATTAAATTCTGTTAAAAATGAAAATAATTCTTCAATAATTGAAGTACCAGTTGGAGGTTTTATTATGGATTCTTTATTAACTTCTTCTGTTTTAGGAGGAGGAAATCAAGGAAATGAATTTGATATGATTGGAATGGATAATAATAATAATAATAATAATCAAAATATAAATCAACAAGGAATTGGAATGAGTGATTTTGAAAGAGAAATGAATTTAGCTATGCAACTTTCATTAGAAGAAATGAAGAAACAAGAAGAGAAAAATAAAAAAGAAAAAGAAGAAAAAAAAGATGATAATGAGAAAAAAAATGATAATAATGTTACACCTACTCCAGGAAATAATAAAGTTGATGATGAAGATGATGAATTAAAACAAGCTATGTTACTTAGTATTCAAGAAGGAGAAAAAAATAAAAAAAAAGAAAAAGAAAAACAAATTGAAAAAGATGCTTTAAGATCACCTGATTTTATTATGAGTATTATGAATGCTATTGATGCTCATGCTAGTGTTAATGATGTTAATGAAATTGTTGATAAGTTAAATAATCCTGAAAAGAAAGATGATAAAAAAGATGAGAAGAAAGATGATAAAAAAAATGATAAAGATGATAATAAAGAAGATCAGAAAGAAGAAAAAAAAGATGATAAAATGGATGTTGAAAAAGATAAAAAAAAATAAATATATTAAATATTAAAATATTTTTATTTGATAAATTTTTATTTTTAATTTTATTTTTTTATTTATTTTTTGGAATATAAAATGAGTAATAATGTAATAAATGGTACTAATGATGGTAAAGTTGAAAAATTATTTGAAGATTTTAAAATTGTATTAATTAGAAATGTTGAATCTTTAATAATTTCTATTTCTAAAAATCAAAGTTTATATGTATATGATTTTAATTATAATTTACAATATTTTAGTCAAATTAATACATTTAAATCAAAAAATAATATTAAGGAAATTGAAGAATTAATTATAAGTTTAATTGATGAAAAAAAAATAAAAATAACAATAAATGATAATAAAACAAAATTAAAATTTATTTTAAATAATCAAGATGAATTTATATTAAATAAAAAAAGAAAAAAATCTGAAGAAATTATCGATATTTTAATTGATAAAATAGAAAATTTAGAAAATGAAAATAAAGAATTAAATTTAAAAGTTGAAAAATTAAAAAATAATTTTGAAGCATATCAAGAACAAAATCATATAGTATATTATCCAAATAATCAACTAAATAATAATGAAAATAATAATGATAAAAATAATAATAATAATGATAATAATAATGATAATAATAATAAAGATAAGACTCAATTTAAAGAATTTGAACAAAGATTAAAAATTTTAGAAGATTTTCATTTCACAAAAGGAAAAAAAATAGTCCAAATTGAAAAGTCGTCTTTAACAAATATTAATTTAATAAAAGCACATGATGATTGGATAAATTCAATGTCAGTATTTCCATCAGGAAATATAATTTCAGTATCAGATGATTTTTCAATTAAAATATTTAATATTCATTTTAATTTAATTCAAACAATTGAAGATGAAAATAAAAATGCAATTAATTATGTTGAAGTAAAAGATGATAATAATTTTATTACTTGTTCATCAGATGAAACAATTAAATTTTGGATAAAAAAAGATAATCAATTTGAATTAGATAAAATAATAAAAAATGCCCATGAAGCACAAATAAATAAAGTAATATATTATTGTAAAAATCAAATTATTTCATGTTCAAAGGATAAAACAATTAAAATTTGGGAAGAAAATAATGAAATATATAAAGTATTAAATACTCTTGAACATTCAAATGAAATAAGTTCAATTTTATTTTTAGAAGATAAAAATATGTTAATTTCAGCAGGAGAAGATAATACTAAATTTTGGGATTTAGATAAAAAAAATGATATATATTGTAAATTTATAATTGATGAAAC
Source organism: Isotricha prostoma (assembly GCA_023807205.1). Lineage (NCBI taxonomy): Eukaryota > Ciliophora > Litostomatea > Vestibuliferida > Isotrichidae > Isotricha > Isotricha prostoma. The sequence continues at coordinate 13,585 of JAJMZS010000476.1, read as the reverse complement.
TTGTTGTCAGAGTTCAAATGGATTAATTAGAATTAATGATGATAATATTATTACATGTTATATAGATTTTAATTTATGTGTTATATCAATTGGAAGTCAAAAAATAATAAAAAAAATTAAAGTTAATTTTCAATGTTTTGGGATTGATTTAATAGAAGATAAAGGAGTATTTTTAGTTGGAGGTATGAGTAATAATATTAGAGTTTATAGAAAAGATAATTTTGAATGTATTCAAATAATTAAAAATGCTCATAATGATAAAATTATTGGTTTTGTTGAATTAATTAATGGAGATATTGCATCTTATTCTGCAGATAAAACAATTAAAATTTGGAAATTTTAAATAATTATTAAGAATATTTCTTTTTTATTTTTTTGATCAATTAAATTTTAAAATATAATATTAATTAATGTCTTTTCTTTTTTTTTTTACTAAAATTTTGATTTCCTTTTTTTCTACTTTTCTCAGAGTTAAATTCATTTAAAACTCTTTTTCTTTGAATAAATTTATTTTTTTCTTCTAATTTTTTTTTACTTTCATAATCATCATTTAATAATACATTACTAGTTTGTCTTAATTCTTTTTCAAAAAAGTTCAAATCTTCTAATTTTCTATCAGCTTTATTTAATCTTTTCAAAACTGCTTTTGGGACTCTTAAATTAGTAAAATGTTCATTTTCATAATCTTCAATTTCTTTCATATATTTTTCTTTTTTTGAATTATAAGATTCAATAAGTTTTGGTTTATTACTCATTTCTTCCTTTAATTCTTTTATAAATTCATTATCTCTTAATTTTTCTTTATCATGTTCAATTTGTCTTTTTCTTTCTCTTTTTTCATTTTTAGTTTCGAAAAATTCAATATTAGCTTTATTAATTTTATATTTTGCTTTTTCTCTATTTTTAATTTGTTTATTTAATTCTTCTTCTGAATTTTCTTCATTTAAATTTTCATTTTCTGAAATTTCTTCATTTGAATTATCATTTTCTAATAAACGAGATTTGAATCCACTTTCTATATTTTTTTCTTTATTATCTGCAATTGATAATAATCTATCAATTTGTGGTTTTAATTTCATATCAATTACTTTACTTTTTTCAATTAAACCTTTTAAAATTATTAATTGATTTATTATTGGAGAATTTTCAACTGATTCTTTTGCTGAAATTTTTTCTGACATATAACATATTAATTCAGTTAAATACATTATAAACATTTGATATTTTGCTTCAAAAAAAGATAAACCATATTTTAATTCTATTGTTTCATTTTCTAAATTCTTATCTAAAGTATCTAATTGAGAATTTACTTTATCTATTTCAGTTTTAATTGTATTTATTGTGTTATTAAATGTTATTACTTCATTATTTGGAGGATTATAATTATTATATTTAATATTATCATTGTTTTTTTCTTTTACTTTATTATTTTGATACATTTGAGCTTCACTATTTGAAGAAGAAATTGAATTTTCTTCTTCTGACATTTTATCTGAATCTTCATTTGAATTTATTTCTTCATCTTCTTCTTCTTCATTATTATCTTCTGATATTTCATTTGAATTTATATCGTTCATTTCTTCATCTTCTAAAGATGATGATGCATCTATAAATTTACTCATATTTATTGATATGATAAATAATTATTTTTATTTTGTTAATTTATTTCTTCTTAAAATAATCAAATTTAAAAAAAATTCAATTAATTTTCCTAAAAAAAATAAATAATAGAAAAATAATATTTCTTATATTATAAAAGCATATAAATAATCGAATTGAAATATAAAAAATAATAAAATAACTCGATTTCTTTTATTGTTTTTAAAAATAATATATATAAAAAGGATTTTTTGCTCATTCAATTAATTAATAAAACAATTGTTAATATATATAAATTAAATATTAATTTAGATTTCTAATTGTAGTTTATTATTTAATTTTAAAAAACATTATATTAAAATATATAAAAGATAAAATTAAATATTTTAATATTTAAAATATTGATTAAATATATTATTTTCTTTTAAATTTCAAAAAATAAATAAATAATATTTTATTTACAAACTAAATACCTTTCCAAATTTATTAAAGTATATCACCATTAGAATACTGTTCACACAATTTTTTATTTTTTTCTCTTAATTTTTCAATTTCATTATCATTTTTAATAATCCAATTACAAATACTTTCATCAATCATTTTAAAAATAAGCATTTCATTTTGTTTTAATTTTTCAGAAGCTTCACTAACTTTAATATTACAAGCAACTTGTAAAATTGCCAAAACTTGATTATCATTTTGATTAATAATAGGATAAGTAACCAAAGCATCATTTCCATCTAAATCAACTAAAACATTAAAAAATTTACAATTTTTAATTTTAGGACAACTATGAACAATTTTATTATTAAAAACATAATAAGCAATTCCTAAATTATTATAACCTAAAAATTTTTGTTGTTTAACTTCATATAAATAATTCATTCCAACATTAAATAAAATTTGAACAGTACTTAACTCAAAAATATTATTAAAACAATTTTCAACTTCATCAATAAATTCATTAATATTATGAATACTACTAATTTTAATAGAAAAAGAATGAACAATTTTCAATCTATTAATTTGAATATAATATTCATTAATATTAATTTCATTTTTTAAAATTGCAGAAGCTTGTTTAGAAAAAATTCCTAATAATTCTTCATCATTATTATCAAAAGAAGCATCTTTACTTCCTAATTTATTAATTGCTTGAATGGCACCAAAAATATCACCATCATTATCAATTAAAGGATAACACATAATATTTCTAGTTTTATAACCAGTTTTTCTATCAACTTCTTTATTAAATCTCATATCTTGATATGCATTATCAATTTTTAATTTTTCTCCAGTCATAAAAACTGCCCCAACAACTCCTTTATTTTTAGGTACTTTTATTTGATTTTTTTTTAAACCTTCTGCAGAATGAACAACTAACATATCAGTTATTCTATCATGAATAAATAATGATGCCCTATCACAATTTAATATTTTACAAGTATTTTTTATTAAAATTGATATTGAATGACCATTTTCAACTGAACCAACTAATGCAACTGTTGCTTCTAAAAATGATTTTATTCTTTGAATTAAATTAATTGATGATCTAAAATCTTTACACATTGTTCCAATTATATCACAATATCTATTCATTGTGTCTTTTTCACTTGTTTGTAATTCATTTATAAAAATGTCATCATCTAATGTTATTTTATATAATTGAATTATGTTTGGATTTGATATCATTTCATTTAATGCACTATCACTTAATGCTAAAAATGATATTCCTGTTGAATTTTGTAAATTGTGTTTTTGAGTCCTTTGACTTATTTGAATTATTTCATCATATGGATTTTTTTTTAAATGTTTTTTTAGATTTTCTCTTTCTTTTTCTTCTTTGTTATTTCTATCTATATTTTTTCTTTCTCTTCTTTCTGTTTGAAATCTTTCTTTTCTTTCTCTTTCAATTATATTATCTGAATTGTCATCATTTGATATATTTAATTTTGATGTATTTCTTCTATTAGAATTACTATCACAATCAACAACAATTTGGACTTTTTTTTTACTTTTATTTAAATTTTTTCTATTTGGAGATTCTGATTTATCTGTTATTTTATCATCTTCATTATTATTTAATTTTTCCTTTAAATTTGAATTTTTAACAGCAAAATCAATTTTATTTAAATCAAAAGCAGTTGTGTGTCTAACACTCATTGTTTTCATTTTTTTGAAAGTTTTTAATGGTTTTTTTTCAATTTTTTTCTCTTCATCATCATTTTTTTTTTCACTTTCTAAACTCTCATCATCATTTTTATTATTTGATTCAAAAGAATTATTTTGTAATTCTTTTAAATTAAATTTTAAAGATTCAGGAATAATAAATTTTCTTACTTTTTGTTCTTTTAATGTATTTTGAAGAAATTTTGTATATAAACCATTTTTTATTTTCATATTTTCATCTAACATTAATTTATACATTTTTTCTTTTTGTCCTATATTAAATGAAAAGTAATTATTTATTCTTGTTAATTGTTGTATTGTTTGTATTAATTTTTTTATTTGAAATTCCATATCAATTAATAATTGATAATTTTGACATAATTTTCCTCCTGGACATCTATTTTCAAAATTTGAAGGACTTATTAAATTTGATGATTTTAATCTTGAACGAGAAGTTGATTCTAATGTATATGTACTATGAAAATTTATTTTTGATTTTGTTCTTGATTTTAAACTTTGACCACTTCCAAACATTTTTATTGAAAAATTATTTTAGAAAATTTATTATTTATTATTATCATATTTTTAAATTAATATTATAATTGATAAAAAAAATTAAATTTTGAAAAACTAGAAAAATTATTTTTTTCTAATAATAATATGGGAAAAAATTTAGTATTAAATTATTTGTTTGATGTTAAACTATATTAAGTAAATTATTTTGGTATGAAATTTTTTTCCATTTTTTGCAATTTTTTTAATTTTATTTAAACAATTTTCACATCTAATTTTTAAAGCTTTAACTTTTTTTCAATTTTAATTTCAATTTTTTTTTAAAAATATATTCAATTAATTATTTTTAAATTATCTAGATATTGACGTATTAATTAAAAATTAATTATTTTTTTGTGTTCTTTTCTATAAATTTTTATTTATTTGTTTAAATAATTATCTTTATAAATATTTAACAATTCTTATTTCTATTATTAATTTTTATTAATATAAATATTTTTATAATTTATATTATATATCTTAATAAAATAAATGTTATATTGTTTAATTTATTGGAACTTTTTTTTAATTATGAATTTGTTTTTTAAATTTTTTATTTTTTTAATATTTAATAAAAATTAAAAATTAAATAATTTTGTTAGTTAATGGGAGAATGTCAATGTTGCTCTCGAAAAGGAGAAGTAATTTTAAATGAAAAAGAAAATAATGAAAATGAACAAATAATTAATAATTCTATAAATAAAAAAGGAACAATTCAAAATAATAATTATTATACAAACATAAATTTAAATTATATAAGTTCACAACAAAAAAATGATATTTCAAATTTATTGAACAACAATTATAATTTGTCATATTCCCAAAATAATATTAAAAATCAACCTTTTGAGCTAATTTCTTCATTTAATAAAAATGAAAATAAATTATCATCATCAAAAAGTCAAAGAATAAATGATTATAATTCTAGTGAGAAATCATCTTTATTAGAATCATTAAGAAATTTAATGTTAATAGAAATAAATAATTCAAGAAAAAATCCTTTAAGTGTAATCCCAAAAATAGAAAAATATTATCAAAATATTGATATTAGTAATAAAAATGAATTTTTTATAAGAGTTGATGAAAAAAATAAAATTAGATTATATAAAGGGAAAAATTTATTTATTCAATGTCAGAATTTTTTAAAAAAATTATCTTCTCTTCCTTCTTTTATTTTAAGAAATGAAATGACTTTTCCTTTTCCAGAAATAAAAAATAAAATATCAATTAATGAATGTACAAATGAATTTTATTTAAGTAAAACGTTAAAAGCAATAAATGAAGAAATGGAAAAAAAAAATAATATAAAAATTTTAAATTTTCATTATGATATTATGACTTCTAATACTGAATTATCTGTAGTTTTGCAAATTGTTGATGATACAAATTCATTGTTTCAAAGAAGAAATAATATTTTTAGAAAAGATAGTAAATATATTGGAATTAATGTTGGAAAAATTTCTGATGATTTATTTTGTTATTATTTACTATTTGGTAAAGATAATAATTAAATAAATAACTTTTTATATATATATGTATATTGAAAAAAGTTTTATATGAATATTCTTCTATTATACTTGATTATTTTATATATTTGATAATAAATTTAATTAAATATATTTTAAAAAATTTATATTAATTAACTCCTAATTTTTTTCAATATATATTATAGTATTTATATAGAAAAATTTTAATTTTTTATTATTTATCATATATAGTTAAATTATCAAAATATTCTATAAAAAATTTCTCCATTTGAATTTCTTCACATGATAATCCAAGTTTTATTAATTTTTCATTTAATACATTTAAAAAATTAGGATAAGTTAAAATAAAATTAATTCCTGATATAGGATTTAAATCTAAATTTTTACATAAAACTAATATTAAATTTTTTAAAATTGATTCAATTTCATTTAAATAAATACTATAATTAGATTTTAATATCTCAGAGTTAATATTAGAAAACATTTCATCACTTGATAATGTTTCATTTATAAAATTATTAATTGCATCAATATTAACTTGATTTTCTAATTTAGGATTAAAAACATTATGAAGTAATTTTTCTGTTGAAGTTTTATATAATTTTTTATAAATATCTAAATAATTTTCATTAAAAATAATTTTTTGTCTTAAATTTATAATTAAATTTGAAATTATTTCTGGAGAATTTTTATTATAATCATCCATAAAATCATTATAAATCTCATAATAAGTTTTATAGAAATTTAAAATCTTAATACTACTTTCATAATTTGTAAAATTTTTTTGAATCAAATCATTAATTTCATTGAATTTTTTTTCTTCTAATAATTCTCTTATTTTTTTTCTAATTTCAATTTTTAAATTATTCAAATGTTTTGCTTTTTTACCATAAGTAATAGTTTTCATTTCATTATATGAATCTAAATATGCATTATATAACATATAATCACAAATTAATAAATCTAGTTTTGAATTATTTTCAATTGATAATTCATTTTCATTATTTGTGTTATAAATATCAATTTGTATTATTGAATCATAATAATTATTTAAAAAGTCATCTAAATATTTTTGAAAATTGAAACAAAAAGGATAACTTGGATAATTATTATTAATATTTAATTGCATATTAAAATAACCATATTTACTTATTGAAATTCCAGGATATAATTCTTCTTCTTTTTTAAAAATATAATTAATTTTTATTTTTTGTTCTCCATTTTTAAAAAAGTAAATTGACTTTTCTATTTTATTAATTAAACATCCAACAATATCATTTTTATTATATGGTTGAGTATATTTATAATTTTGTTTACCTGTATTTATTTTACCTGAATTATTATAACTTATAAATAAAGTTTTATTTTTATCATTTGTTTTAGACAAACCAAATGAAAAATAATCTTCTTCAAAATAAGATATTAAATGACATTCAAAATAAAAAATTAAATACTCTTTTGGAATTGGTTTGGCTGGTAAAATTATTTCATTCTTATTTAAAGAAAATGTTTTTTTATTTATTTTCTGAAAAGAAAAATTTTTTTTCTTTGAATTTTTTTGTTTGAAATATTTATAAAACTTTTCATAAAATGAATTATATGAATTATATGATATATTCTCATTTTTAGAATAAATCTTTTTTATTTTTTCATAGATATTTTTAAATTTATCAACATCTTCATAAAAAATAAAAATTTTTCCAATTTCATAGAGAGGGATAATTTTTAATAAATTTTTTTCAATAAAATTAATTAAAATATTTTCTTTTTCTTCATTATTATCATTTTCTAAATATTTTAAAAAAGTAGATAATATTAATATACTTAAGGAAGGAATTGTTTGAAAAAAAAATTCATTATCTTTATTTTTTATTATTATTGTTAATATCTTTTCTAAGAGTTTAGAAAAAAAATTTTTTTTTTTTTGAAAATCAAAATCAATTGAAGTACTTAAAATTTTAATAATAAAAAGAATATTTTTAACTCCTATGTTTTTTAAATTATGTATTTTATCAATAAAATATTGTTCTTCATTTTCATTTTTTGAAATATTATCTAAATACTCTAATAACTTCTCACCATTTTCATTATTTAATGTTTCATCAAATTCTTTTTGCATTTTATTTAATTAATAATATTAAATTGAAAATAAAAATAATCAATTTTTTTTTATTTTTTCATTTTTTTTATATTGAACGATAAGATAAATTTATTTATAATTAATTAAAACCAATAAAAAAAATTTCATTATTAAAACATATTATCTTTCCATTTTATTTTACTTTCTAAAAATTCTCTTTTATTATTATTATAAGTAATTTGATCAATTAATTTATCTTTAAAAAAATTAATTCTTTTCTCCATTTCTCTAATTTCTTTTATATCTTCAATTTGTTCATTCATTCCAACCATTTCTTCAATATATTTATGAATATCTCTAATATTTAAAACGTCAATTTTTTCTTTAAACTGTAAAAATTTATTTTTATCATTTTCACTCCATTGATCACTTTGACTTAAATAATAATTTAAATCACTTTTTAATTTAAGCATTAAATGTCTTTGATCCATTTCATTTTTATCAATTGCATTTAAACTATTTATATTTAAACTTTTTAATTTTTTACCTTCATATTTTATTTTTTTTCTAGGTTTATATGTTGGACTATTTGAATTAGAACTATCATTATTATTATCATCATAATTATATTGACCAAAACTTAATTTTGCTTTTGTTTTATTCAAATTTTTTTTTGATTCTTTATTTATTGCATTCATTAATCCTCCTATAGTTGTACTATCATTTTTAAATAATCTTTTATTTTTTGGAAATTTATTTACTTCTTCAATTTTTAATACATTATTTTCATTTTTTTCATCTTTTTTATTTAAAAATTCTGGAAATTTTTTTAAAGTTTTTTCTTTTTGTTCAGAAACTTTTTTTTCTTCTTCATTTGATGTCATAATATTTAAATTTTCAGATTTACTTTTTTGATGTGAAGTAAAGAATTTATTTGGATTATTTTTTATTTTATAATTATTTGAATATATATTTTTGGTTATATTTTTTGAATTTAATTCAAAATAAGTTTCTGTTTGATTTGTTGGTTGTTTATCTTCTTCTTTTTCTTCTTCAATTATATTATTATTTTCTTTATAATCAGAATTTTGATTTGAATTTGAATTATTCTGATTATATATTTCTATATCTTCATTTTCATTTTTTTCTGAATTTTCTTTTTCTCTAGAATAATTTTTGTTTTTTATAGAAGTTTTTTCTGAATTTGTTTTTTTATTTTTTGAGGTGTTTTTACTTTTTTTCTTTGTTTTTGGTTTTTCTTCTTCAATAATACTTTTTTCATTTTCAATTATTTCTTTTTTAATTTTTATTTTTTTAATTTGAATTTCTTTTTTGCTTTTATTTTTATTTTTTTTGTTATTATTTTCAATTTCATTTAAATTTTCTGATTCAGATTCAGATTTAGATTCATTTAGTGGTTTTATTTTTTCTATTTTATTCTTATTTTTATTTTTTTTATCCTTTTTTTTTGTTGATTTTAAATGCTTTTTAGAATTATAATTTATATTATCTTTATTTTCAGAAGGTGAAATATCATTCTTAAGTTTATAATTTTTTTTCAATATTTTATTATCTTTAATTTTAATTTTTATTGTTTTTAATAAATCATTTTTACTTTTTATCATAATTGGAGAAGATTTATGTCTAACTGACTTTCTCCTATTTTCATCCTTAAAATCTTCAATTTTATAATTTTGCATAAGATTATCAATAGTTACTTCAACAGAATTATCATTATTTGATTTTTCTTTATTGAATTGATATATATTTTCATTATTAATATTTGAATTTTTTTTTTCTAATATTTTTAATTTTGATTTTGATTCAAATTTAAATTCAGATTTTGATTTTGATTCAAACTCTGAATTTGATTCAGACTCCAATTTTGATTCAGACTCTAATTTTGATTCAGACTCTGATTCTGACTCTGAAAAAGATTGAGATTCTGATAATGAAGAAGAAATTGATTGTTTTAATTTTCTTTTTATATTTTTAGTTTTTTCATTTTGATTTTTTGATTCAACTATAAATTTTTGGACTGGATGATTTATTTTAATGTACTTTTTTTGATTTTTATTTTTAGGTGAATAAGTATTATTTCTAATATTATTTTCTAAATTTTTATTATTATCATTGCCATTAAAATATTTATCTATTATAATATTTGAACTAATAATATTTTCATAATTATTTAATTTATTAAAAAATGTTTTCTTTGGTGAAAAATATTTTGAAAGATATAAATTATCAAAAGCAGCTAATTTATTTTTTTCATATGCCTCTCCAAAAACTTCATATATTTCTTTATTCCTATTTTCTATTTTTTCATTTTTATCATTTGAAAAATTTTCTTTTTCTATTTTATTTAATAAAAAATCTTTATTTTTGAACATATTAAATATATCTTTTGAAAATCCTTCAATTTTTCCCTTTTTTTCATCATCTAATATTTCTTTTTTTCTTTTAATTTTATAATATTCTATCATTTCATTTTGTATCAATGAAATAACCTTTTCTTCTTTCATATAATCATTTTTTTGGTTGTAAATCTTAATGATTCTAAATATTTTTGATAAAACATTTGAAAAGTCAATTTCAGTAATATCATCTTTATTTTTATTTTTTAATAATATTGATGAAGGTGAAAAATTATTATTTTCAATATTAATTAAAGAAGAGTATTTAGTATTTTTATTATTATTATCATTATTTCTTCTAAAACTATTAAATTTTTTAGAAATGGAATAATTAAATGTTTGAATATTTTTTTGGGTATAATTTATATATTTTTTTTTTATTTTTTTTTCTTTTTCTAATTTCTCGAGAAATAAATCTCCATTTGTTTTAAATTTAATATCATTTTTACTTAATGAAGGACTTAAATTAATGACATTTGAGTCAATATAACAGTCTTTAACTTGAGTATTTAATAATTTTTTTGAATTATTTTTATTGTGAATAAAATTTCTTGATGAAAAAACCTTAGGAAGATGTATATTTAAATCGATTTTTTTATTAGGAATTATATCTCTTTGACTTAAATAACCAATATCAATTATATTTTTTTCTGAATTTACTTTATTATTTTCTATCTCATTATTTTTTTGATTTATTTTTTTAAGTTTATCATATAATGAATAAGAATGTTTATGATTTCTTTTTTTATATGTAGTATCTGTTTCAAAAAATGAACTTGTATCAAATTTAGTTGTTATTTGATTTAATTTTGATTGAATTGCCCTTTTAATATTATCTTTAATATTAAAAATATTTTTCAAATCTCCTTTCATAAAAAAAGTAAGAAATATATAATTGAATTAAAAATAATTTTCATATTATTTAATTATAATAAAAAATTGTTTTTTTTTTTTTTAATTTTTTTATATAAATAACAAAAAACAACTGAAATGGTAAAAATTTTTAATATTTATAGACTGATAAAGAAGAATTACAAAAACAAATTTTAACAAAAGATGAAGAAATAAAACAATTAAATGAGCAAATTCAAAACTTAAAAAAACAATTTGATGATAATGAAATAAAGGAAAAAGAAAAAGAATTAGAAGAAAAATATAAAACCGAAATAGAAGAATTAAAGAAAAAAAATAATGATTTAAAAGATAGAATGATTAAAATGCAAGATAAAATTAAAATAAAAAATGAAAGATTGAAAGAATTAGGTGATGAAATAATAGAAGAAAATGATCTTGAAGATTTAGAAAAAGAATCTGTTCAAGATTTAAAAAATGAAGAAAATAATCAAATTACTACCAAAGAAAATGAAATAGGGAATTTAATTGATAAAAGTTTATATGAAAAAGTCAATAATGATTATTTAAAGTTAAAAGAAGAATATGAAGAATTTCAAATAAAAAAAAATTCAGAAATTCAAAATTTAAAATTTAATAATGAAAAACTTTTAGATGATGAAATAAATAAAATGTTGATTGAATTTAGGAAAAAAGAAACGAATTATCTAAAAGAAAATGATGAAAAATTAAAAATAATTAGTGAAAAAAATTTAAAAAATGCTGAGCTTGAAAATCAAATTAAACAAATAAATAATTCACTTAATAATTCATATAAAAAAATAAAACAATATGAAAATATTGTAATTAAACAAGAGAATGTAATTGATAAATTAAAAGAAAAAATAAATGAAAATGAAAGTTTTCTTCAATTGAAAAAAAATGAAATTGAATTGAAAACTTCAGATATTGTTGAATTAAAAAATGAATTAAAAGAACAACAAAATCAAATTAAAAATATAAAAAATTCACATTTTGAGAAAGAATCAAATGAAATTTTAAGATTAAAAACAGAAATAAAAACTTTAAAAAGTACAATTGAAATAAAAAATGAATCAATAAAAAAAATGCAAAATAGTCATAAAATTCTTCAAGAAAGATATTTAAAAATGTGTTCAGAAAATAGATTAAAATCTCAAAGAGATTTATTAAAAAAAACAAAAGAAATGAAATTAAGAAAATTGGATTTAGAATTAAATTCTAATGTAAAAAGTTTTACTAAAAAAAAAAGTGAGAATAAATCATTAATAATATCTAATAATGATAAATCACAATTAAATGATAATTCAATTTTACCTCCAATTACTATTACTCAAAATATTATACCTTTAAATACTGAAAATAATATTAATGAAAGTGAATTAAATTTTGAAGAAAAAAATAATGAAGAAGATATACCAAATGTAATTCCTGAAAATTAATTATATTATAAATTTTTAAAAATTAAAATATAATTTTTTTTGATTTTTTTTTATTTAAATATTTTTTCAAATATTTTTTTATTTTTAATGTCCTTTGTTAAAAGATAGATTAAATAATTAATTAATTTAAAAGGTTCATTTTTAAATTTCAAAATATTTCAAATCCAAACCAAAAAGCAATTTTAGAAATAAATATTAGTTTCTTTTCAAAAAAATAGACTAATAAAAAAGTTAAAAAGATATATTAAATTTTTCAATTTAAATTTGAAATAAATAAAAATTTTTAAAAAATGTTCAAATCAATTCTAAAAAAACTTTCAAAAATCTAAAGAAAGTCTTTAATAAAAAATACAATGAAATGATAAAATATCAAACAAAACATAAAAAACAAAATAAAAATAAACAAAAAATAAAAAAAAGTCTACTAACAATATAAAAATCTCTCAATTTAAAAATTTTAAATAAAACAATGGAAGAAGATTCTGGAAAAAATTTAGAAACTGAAAAAATGACTTAAATGATAATAAAAAAGAAGATGAGAAAAATGTTGAACAAAAAAAAAAAAAAACAGCAGATAATCAAGTTGAAACTGGAAAAACTCAAAATGTAATGGATGACACTAAAATACAAGATAATAAAACTAAGGAAGATTCTAAAGGCAATACAGCTGTTGGTGTGGGTGTTGCTGCAGCTGGTCTTCTTGCTGTTTCTGTTGTTGCAAGTGGTGGGAAAGGATGTTGTGATACATTTATAGAAAAATTTTGTTGTTGTTTTAAGTAAATCAAATATATTACTTTAATTAAGATTATTTTTTTAATATATTTTTTACTATTATTCAATATAATTTTATTATTTTTTCATAATTTTAATTCAAAATTTTTTTTTATTTAAAATAAATAATTAATTTTAATTTTTGAAAATATTTTATTTTCAAATTTTTTAATTGGGGATTGGGGATTGGGGATTGGG
>JAJMZS010000475.1:0-32437 GCA_023807205.1 Isotricha prostoma | reverse complement strand
ATCCCCAATCCCCAATCCCCAATCCCCAAATCCCCAATTTTCATTTAATTCATGTAATTTGAAAATTATTAAATTTATATTTAATTTATTTTAAATAATATTATATTATTAAAATTAATTTAATTTAAAATAACTAAATATCATTTTCTTCTTCTGAATTATTATTATTAATCCCTTTTTTTTCATGATTTAATAATAAATATATTGAATGAAAAAATCTATCATTCCTATTAAATTTTATAAAATCTTTATGTTTTTTTTCATATGTTTCTTCAGAAAAAGTAAATTTTTCTTCTCTTATTAATTCTTCTTTTATACTTTTATCATTCAAAATATGATGTTCACTTTCTAATATTTTAAAATCTTCTTTTTTATAAAGTTCTTCATTAGGAATAATTCTATTATTTCTAAAGTAATTTTCAATATAAGAATCATATTTAATATTAATTAAATATAATCTATATTTTGAATCAAGACACAGAATTTCAAATAAAATAACATATACATATTCAATATTACATACATTTATAAGATCATTTATTATGATAATTATTGAATCCATATATAAAGATATAAAATCATTATTTTCATTTATTTCATCATATAATTTTAATAAACATTGACAAATGATTCCACAAATTACTTTTGAAATATTTTGAGGTGAATAAATTAAGAATTCCTTTATTATTTCTATATTAGAAAATTCTTCAATTATAAATTTTGCATAATTAATATTATTATTTATATAAATTTTTAATATATCTGTAAATAATTGGAAATTGAATTTATCTTTAATTCTCAAAATTACATTAAAATAATATAATAAATAAAATTTAAAAACTAAATCATTTTCTTCTTTAATAATTGGTTCATCATTAACAAAAAAATTATATTGTGTTTTATTATCTAAAAAAAATTCACTTTTCTTTAAATTAGTAACAGAACTAAATAAAGAATCATATTCATTGTTAACAATATTTTTCATATTTTTATAATATCTACAAACATCCATTTTAACTAATTCTAAAATAAAAAATTGATATTGTGTAGAAGTAATATTTTTCAAAATCCAATATTGATACATATCAATATTAATAATATCTAAAATTTGAATATTAATATTACTCAATTTACTATAAGGAGGCAATGCCAATTTTGTATTAAAATTACTAAAATTAAATTTTCCTTCATTAAATTCTTTTTCAAAATTATTTTTTTCATACATTAAAATATAAGCATTATTATTATTTTTATTATTAATATTAAAACTTTTAAAATTATCATCATCAAAATCAATATTCCCAAAAGCTTCTTCAGAAATATGTTTCTCATTAAATTCTTTAATTATATTATCATTAAATTCATACCATTTTCCATTTTCAGTTTTAATAATATCATAATAATGACCACATTCACTTGTTCCTAAATGAATAACTATTCCTTTTAAATTATAATCAAAATTTGTTTCTTTTGAATCTTCAATTAAATACTTTTTCATATTTAAATTCATTGGAAATTCAAAATAATCATTTAATTTAAATTTTAACATATTATCATAATCAAATTCAAATCTTTTTAATACTATAACAAGAATATTTGGTAAATTTTTAAATATTTGTCTTTTATTACATGATTTTTTAATATTACATATATCACAATTTATTTTATTATCTCCTTCCATTTTTTCTATTTTTATATAATTATCTAAAGATTCATATAAATTTGAAAATCCTTTTATGTCAAGTTGAATACTATTATAATAAAACACATTATATCTTTTATGACCACATTCAAATGCTAATTCATCTACATAATGTCCTCCAAATATATAACTAAATAAGTATTTATATGGATTTTTTTGAACTGATTTTGACAAAGTTTCTTCTTTGTTTTCTGCTTTTTTGTTTTCTTCTTTATTTTCTTCTTTTTTATTTTCTTCTTTATTTTCTTCTTTTTTATTTTCTTCTTTATTTTCTTCTTTTTTATTATCTTCTTTATTTTCTTCTTTTTTATTTTCTTCTTTATTTTCTTCTTTTTTATTATCTTCTTTATTTTCTTTTTCTTTATTTTCTTCTTTTTTATCTTCTTCTTTTTTTTCTTCATTATTTTCTTCTTTTTTATCTTCTTCTTTGTTTTCTTTTTCTTTATTGTCTTCTTTTTTATCTTCTTCTTTTTTTTCTTCATTATTTTCTTCTTTTTTATCTTCTTCTTTATTTTCTTCCTTATTTTCTTCTTCTTTTTTTTCTTCATTATTTTCAATTTTGATATTTTCTTCTTTTTCATCTTCTTTTTTATTATCTCCTTCTTTATTTTTATTTTCTAAATTTCCATTATTCTTTTCTTGTATATTATTATCTTTATTTTCATTTTTACTTTCATCATTTTTTTTCTCATTTCCTAAATTACCATTTTTTTCATTATTTTGAATATTATTTTCAGGAAATAATTTGAAATATCTTTTTCAACAGAATCAATTAATCTTCCATAAAATTCATCTGCATCCATTTGTTCAATTAAACTTAATCCATTAATTAAAACAAAATCTCTAGGATTAAAATATTGAGATTCATAAGTTTTTAAACTCGAAAATAAAATTTGTAAATTATATAATAAAGTACTTTTTTTATCACATTTAATACTTAAAATTGTTTCTCTTAATAAAGGAATATTATAAAACATTTGTAAAATTGAATTTAAATAACTTGTTGCTGCTAAATTTTTTAACCCACAAAAATCATTTTTTAAATCTTTCGAATATGAAATTTTCTAATTATTAATTGAATTTGTTTTCCAAAAACCTAATTTGTGAAATGAATTTAATTCATTTATTATTTTTAAATATAAATCTTTACAATCAATTGGATTTTGTCTTATTAATGTTATTATTAATTTATATATTGCTAATTGAGAAGAGTAATTTTGACAAAGTTGTTTATTTGACATTAAAGATTTTTCATTACATTTAGTATAAATACATTTTTCTAAAAATAAATTGTAAATATTATTATTTTTTATTATATGAGGAATTGACTTTTCTGGGATTAATATTATTAAATTACGTAATAAATTAATTTTACTAGCTATTGAATCTTTTATTTCATCTTCTATTTCTTTATCTAATTTATTTATATTTGTACAATTGTCTTTTATGTAATTTATTATATTATCTATTGCAAATAATATTTTTTCTTTATTTTCAAATTGATTTTTTAAATTATTTTCTTCTAAATGTTTATTTATTATATTTGATAATATATCAAAGTAAATTCCATTTTTATCATTTTGTAAAATACATTCAAATGTTTTTGGTATGAAAATTAAATTTAAATATTTTGATATTATTTCATAATTTTTGGAACTATTATTATCTAGAAATAAGGAATTATAAAGTAATTTAAATATTATTTTTTGACTATAAACATTTTTACAATTTATAAAAGCAAAAACAAAAATTGAATTAAATAAATCTTCATTATTTAATAAAAATTCAAAATATTTATTTATATTATCATTATAAATAAATTTTATAAATTCAACTATTTTATCTAATATTTTAAAATGTGTTGTAAATTGTTCTTCATTTAAGAAATTTTCATAATCATTAAAAACAACAGAATTAGAAAAAATACTTTTATCATCTTCTATTTTTTCATCATTATATTCTATTTCATTTTTATTTAAATCAATTTTATTTAAAAATCTTTTAAATATTCTGGTATTATATCTTAATAAAAAGTCTTCTTCTTGATTATTTATATCTTCTTCTATTTTTAATATATCATATATGATTAATGATAATTTTTTAGTTAAGTTTTCATCAATTTGTTTATTATCTTCTATAAAATAAATCTTATTTAAAATAAATAAGAGATTGTTTATAAATTTAAAAAGAATAAAACGATTTTTTTTCTTTGTATTTTTATCTGTATTTATTTTAAAGTTATGAAATATTTTAATTAATATTTTATCTCCTTGGAATTTTTCTATAAAATGTTTTATTAATTCTTTTTCTTTTTTAGAATTTTTAGTTAAATAAATTCTCATACATTTAAATGTATATGTTAATAAATATATTTCTTCATTATTAAATAATTCCTTAATTTCATTTTCATTAGTATTATTTTGATTTATTTGTTTTTCATTATTTTTAATTTCATTATTGATATTGTTAGTTTTATTCTTTTCATTACTATTAGTTTCATTTGTTTGCTTTTCATTATTTTCATTATTAAGATTTGTAATATTATTTTCATCACAATTACTTTCAATATTATTATTTTCTTTATTATTATTTTCATTTGTATTATTTTCTTTATTATTATTTTCATTTATATTATTTTCATTATTATTATTTTCATTATTATTATTTTCATTATTATTATTTTCATTTGTATTATTTTCATTATTATTATTTTCAATACTAGATTCAGTATTTTTATTTTCACTATAATTTGTTTCAGAATTATTATTTATTTTATTACTATCATTAATATTATCATTCTTATTCTCATTTAATTTATTTTCTTTTTTTTCCTTTAGATTATTTTCATTTTCTTGTTTAACTTCATCTTCATCTTTAAATAACTTAATAATTTTTTTCTTAATATAATAATCAGTAGGTAATTTATTAATCAATTTCCAAACTTTTTCTTTAACTTCTTCATCTTGATTTTCTTTTTTCAACAACTGTAAAAAATTATCAATAACATTTTCATTACTTTCAATAATATTTTTAGGATTAACTTTCAATTTTAATAATTGATTACTTTCACCTTTAACATAAACTAATTTATAATTACCATTAGGATTATTTCCATATTTATCACTAGGAAACATATCCATAAATTTATAAAAATCATACATAAAATTAAATTTTTCATTATTAAAATTTTCAAAAACAACATCATTAACATTTATATCATAATAATAACCAATTCTCCATCTTACATTAAATAAAAGTTCATTTAAACCAACTTTAATTCTATATTCTTTTTTTTTTCTTTGATCACAATAAAAATGATATAATTCACTATTTGATCCTGCAGTTTGAATATCTTTTTGTTCTGGAATTTTTCCTTGAAAATTACTTGCTTTTGAATAAATAAAATCTATTAAATCAATTAAAGAATTTATTCCTGTTTTATTATTATTTTTTATACAAGTATTTAATTTATTTATTATATCTTCAATATAATTTTTCCAATATTGTTCTGAAAAAGAAATTGAATAATCAAGTAAATATAAACATAAATTTGTTAATTCATTACATAATGTATTTAATAAATATTGATTATTATTATTTAATAATATTTCATATAATAAATCTATTCCTTCTATTTTATTTGATTTAACTCTCATATTTTTACCATCAAATAATAAAGATTCATTTTCATTTATTTTTTTAAATACTGTTATTATTAAATATAATTGTCTTTTTTCATCTATTTCTTTTAAATTTATATATTCATTATTTCTTAAAATTACTTTAAAAAAATATTCTAATGTTTCTTTATCTGGATTTATTTCGACATATGAATTTAAATAATTAAATAAAAGTAATTTTTCATTTTTTTGTTTTTTAAATATTTCAAATAATTTTTCTAAATGTTCTTTTCCTTTTAAATCTAATGAATATTTCATATCTTCACCTTCAACAAAGAAAAAAATTATATTTAATCTTGTTTTAATATTTATTGAATGAGGATATAATCCTTCATATATTTCATCATTATTAAATTTAAAATCTATATCTCCTTTTGTTATATTATTCATATATCTTGTTAAGTCATTCACAAATAATGTAATTATATCATATTTATCATCTAAATTTTCTAAAAATTTTTCTTTTGTTGTTCTATTTTCAAAACAAAAATCAAAAATATTTTTTATTAATTTAATACTTTGAATTATATTATAATGTTTATCATTATTTTTCATATTTTCAAATATTTGATCTAAATAATTATATATTATTATATCTTTAACTGTAAAAGAATTTGAAAGAATATGAACAAGTGCATCTATTGCTATTGAAATATTATTATTTTTAAAATCTTCTTTTGTTCTATTTTTCATTATGTAATTATATAAAGTATCAATTCCATATAAATTATCTTTACTTTCTTTTAATATTATTTTTTTTTCTTCTATATTTAAATTTAAATAATTTAAACAATTATCAGTTAAATTTTTTATAAATTCAATATTTTCATTTATTGTTAAATCCATATCATTAGTACATTCATTAAATATTTTATTTCTTTTTTCAATTGGCAATACACTAACAATATCAGATGTTATTTTTTGAATTAAAATAATTTTTTTATTATCTATTAATTGTTTTATTATATTATCTGGAATCTGATTAAAATTTGCTAAATAATGAAATATTAAATTTGCTCTTTTTAATACTTCATCATGTACACTTTCTCCTAATAATATTGATAAAATATTTTTTTCATTAATTAAATAATTTACAAATCTTTCATTAAAATTTTCATTTTTACCTTTTGATGATATCATTTCATTTATTAAATTTACTGAATTAATTTTCTTTTCTAAAATTTGACTATTTAAACAACGATAAATATAAATAAAATTTAATTCATCATAAACTTTTTCATTTTTATTTCTATCATTATCAATTAAAGAATTAATTAATCTTTTATTAATATTAATAATAGTCATTGGTCTTTTTATATTTTTTAATTCATTCTCACTTAAATTTAAAATACTTTCAGAATAAGCATTAATAATATTATTAATATCAAAACTATCAATTTTATCAACAAACCATTCATTATAAGCATTACAAATTATATCAAAAAAATATAAAGGAATATCATATTTTTTATCATTTAAACATTTGATTAATATTAAATAAGAATTATTTGCAATTTGTTTTATTAAATCCATTTGTTTAATATTTTTTTCATCAATTACTTCAATTAAATTATCAATTGAACCAAATAAAATATCAAATGAATTTATTATTGAAAATGTTTTATCAATGTATATAAATTTTCTATATTGTGGATTATTTATAATTATTTTTATCTTTTCTATATTATCTAATGTTATTTTTATGACATAATTAAAAAAATTTAATAATATATCAATTATATCTGATAAAACTTTTTTATTATTTTCTCTTTCAAAATCATATAAACCAATTCTTATTATAATATCAATTAAATCACCATTTAAAAATTGAGTTATTTGATAAGGTGAAATTTCACTATTTTTATTTTTTATTATTTCCTCTTCTTTTTTTCCTAATATTTGTAAAATAACATTTAAATTCATTTCTTCATATTCTTCATTAATTATAACAGTTCTAATTAAATAATCATTAGAATAAAGATTAATTCTAAATGGATTTATATTATAATTATTTCTTTTTATATTTGGTGCATTATATATTTGTCTATTATTAAGTAAAAAATTTAAACTGTATTTTATTTTTTCAAATTCTCTTTCAACATAAGCAATTGTCCAAACTCCTTTAAAATTATAATCAATATAAGAATTTGTTTCAATTAATGTATCAAGATTTAAATCTTTTGCTTTTTCATTTAATTCCTTTATTAAATTTTCCATTTTTTTTTAAATAATTATTTATATTTTTTTTGATCTTTACTTGTTTTTATATTAATTTTAGTTTAAATGGATTTTTATTATTATTTTTTTTAATTTTTAAATATATATCAATTAACTATTAAACTATTTTCTTTTATAAAATTCTTTTTTATTTTTAAAATTCAATTATTTAAATAATAAGTTTTAATTATACAAAAGTAATAATATATATATTTTTTATATGAATAATATTAATATATTATTTATAAATAAAATAAAAAAAATAAATGAAAAAATGTCAATGTAAATTAAAAATATTTACTCATAATTTTTATGACGATGGAACTGAAGGAGAAGAACAACATTTTATATCATCTTATAAAAAACAATTTAATCAAATAAAAGGAAATCATAAAAAAAATAAATCTTTAAATCTCCCAAATAAAGAATTAGATATAAATTCAATATTCCCAAATAATAATAATAATAACAAATTAAGTAATAATCAACAATTTTTAAAAACAACAAAATCACCAAATTCAAAATTAAAAAATTCAAATAATACTACATCAATTAATAATAAAGAATTAAATTCTGAATCAATAACTAGTGGTGCAACAAATAAGAAATTTTCAAGTACTTATAATAATAATAATATTAATATTAAAAACAAATTAAATAATTCTAATAATCAAAATTTAAATAAATCACAAAATTTTAATAGTACATTAAAAGCAAAAAAAGAAATGTTAAATAATAGAACTTTATATAGATCAAAAAGTCCAAATTCAAAAAAAATAACAAATAAAATAAAGAATAATATTAATATAAACGATAATAATAGTAACACTAATAATAGTAGTAATATTAATACAAAATATAATAATAATAATAATAGTAATATTTTTAATAATAATGTTAACAATAATAGTTTTAATAATCATAATTATAATACTAATTTAAATATTAATAATATAAATATTAATCAAATAACAAATAAAAATGATGAAAAAGTATCAAATCAAATAAATGAAATAATCATAATTAAAGAAAAAATAAATGATTTAATAAGAGAAGAAAGTGAATTAGAAAAACAAAAATATGATATAACAGATCATTTTGAATATAAATTAAGACCAATTAGAGAATTAAATCAACAATTAATTATTCAAAATAAAATATATATTGATAAAGAAGATGAATTAAATGGACAATTGGCTTTATTAAAAAATCATTATAGTCAATTAATAAATCAATTAAATGAAAAAAAAAATATTATTGATGGATTAAATTTAAATTATGAAAATGAAAAAAATATTTTTGAACAACAAAAAAAATATGATGAAAGTAATTTATATAATTTTTATACTCAAGCTGTTGAAGATTTAGAAAATGGAAAAGAAATTGAATTAGATGATATGCCTTAAAAAATGTATTTAAAAATTATAAAAGTAAATTTAATTTTTTTTTGAGTATTTCTAAATAACATTTCTATAAAATAAAATATAAAATTATTATAATAAATTAAATTTAATTTAATTTTTTTTTGAAAAAATAAATGTTTTTATATTATATTATTTAATATTTCACTTATAAATATTATAAAATAATTATAATAAAAAAATAGTTTTAATTATTAACTTTTACTTCATTTTTTTCTTTCCCATTAAAACTTAAATTTTCCATTTTTTTACAAAAATTTTTATCAAAAATAAAATTACCATTTGATACATTTTCATTATATTGATTATCATTAAATAAATTTGAACAATCATAATTTGAACTTTTTTCAATTAAATATTCTTTAATTTCAGTTAATAAATCTTGAATTATTTCAATGTCTTTAATTTCATTTATATTTTTTCCTTTAGTTAAAATATTATTGATTAAAGAAAAATTAATATCATCAATATTGTTATTATTATTTATATTATTACTATTACAATGTAAATGATGTGAACAATAAGGATTTGAAATTGTTTTTTTAATTTTTGTTATATTAAAATTAAATTGTTTTTTTTTATTGATTAAATGTTCTTCAATTAAATTTGTACTTCTATTACTTTCACTATTACTATTAAAATTATTATTTGTCTTACTTGTTGTATTAGTATTAGAAATATTACTATATTTATTTTTTTTTGAAATATATGAAATTTTATTTTTAACTGCTTTTATTATTTTTAATTTTGAAGATATTTTTTTTTGAGTTTTACCATATAAATTAAAATCATGTTTTGATTTTGAATTTACTATTATTATAGCATTATTCATAAATGATTGATTTATTCCAGAAAAAGTTCTTTTATTTTTTTTCTTTTTAATATCATTATTTCTATCTTTTATTGTAATAGTTGAAATATTATTTGAAATATTTCCATATAATTGTTCATAATATTCTAAATCTTGTTTCAATTTTTTATTTTCTTCTCTTAATTTATTTTCAGATTGTATTATTTTAGATAATTTTTTTTCTAATGATTTAATTGAATTTTTTAAAGTTTGAATTAACAATTCTTTTGTTTCAAAATCAGTTTTTTTTTGAGAAAAAATTACCATTTTTTTTTTTAATAAATTAGGTTCTTTTGCATGATAAATTAAAATTGTATTTAATCTTTCAATTTCTTTAATATATAAAGTTATTTGTTTAAATAATATTAAAAATAACTTATTTTCATTATGAATTTTTCTATCAGTTGAAGATAATATTTTTTCTGTTTCTAAATAAAATTTTAAATTTAATTGATCAATATTATTTTTAAAACTAGATTTATTATCTTGATAAAAAAAATTTAAATTATTATCATTAATAACGTCTATTAAATTACATATTGTATTTTGAATTTTTAAATTATTTATTGAAGTATTATCTTCATTGTTGATTGTATTATTTTTTTTTGAATTAATTATATTATTTGAATTTATTAAAATCGGACTTTTTATTCTAATTTTAGGTTGACTGAAAGAACTCATTTCAATAATTTTTTTTCTAATATATTTTTTTACTTTTATTTTTTATTTTTTATTATTTATTATATTTTATTAACTTTATTATTAATTATTAATTTATTTTGAATAAAATCAAATTATTATTTTTAAATTAAATCCTTGTAAAAAATTCATTTTAAAAAATTAAATGAATAAACCTTCTTCAAAAAATAATCAAAGTGATTCAGATACAGAAGAATATACACAAGAAGAAATAAAAAAATTGGATTATTATCAAGATTATTCAAATCATTTATTAGATGATGATGAAATATATGATTTAATGTGCAAATATAAAGATGATGATGAAAAAATAAAAGAAGAATTAGATGAATTAATAAAAATTGCTAATAAAGGAGAAGAATATCAATGGCATGAAGTTTGTAAAAGTAAAAATATTTTTTTATAATATATTTAATTATAGGAAAAGAAAAAAAAGTAAATAAAGTAAATAAAGGATTTGTAAAACTAAATACATCCAAATATTATAGAAATGAAAAAGAAAAGGAAAAAGTAAAAGAAAAAGAAAATGAAAATTATTATAATAATAATTATAATAATAAAAATAATTATTATAATTATAAATATTATAATAATAATAATTATGGTTATAGAAGAAGATATTATAGAAATAATAATTATTATAAAAGAAAAAATAGAAATTATAAAAGTGTTGATGCAATTGAAGTAAATGATAATAATGATATAAATAATAATAATAGTAATAATAATCAATTATTTGAAAGAGATAATAATAATTTTGAAGAGGAAAAAAATAAAGAAAATAATATTAACTTAAATGAAGATGAAAAATTAAATAAAATTGAAGTTGAAAAAAAAAATAATTTTGAAAAAGAAGAAAATGAAGAAAAAGAAGAAGAAGAAGAAAAAGAAATAAAAAATGAAGAAGAAAAAGAAGAAGAAGAAGAAGAAGAAAATACAGAAAATAAAATAAAAAATGAACAAAATAAAAAAGAAAATAAAAAACAAGAATATATAAAAGTTCAAGAATCAAATATAACAATAAATGAAAACCAAAATAAAAAAAATCAAGAATTTTCAATAAATAAAAATCCAAATTTCTCAATAACAAAAGAAGAAATAAAAACACAAAATCAATCAACAAATACAATAAATAATAACAATAATTTAAATAATTTAACAAATAACAATTTTAATAATAATAATCTTAATAATAATAATTTGAATAATAATAACTTAAATAATAATAATTTAAATAATAATCAAAGGCAATTTTATCCTTTTCCAATGTTTTATAATCCAAATATGAAAATGCAAAATGAAAATAAACAACAACCTTCAATTTATTATATGATGGTTCCTTATATGATGTATGATCCAAATTCTTTAGATTTAAAAGATAAACCTAATAATTCTAATTATCCATTTTATCATCAATATTTTCCTAATCCTAATTTCCAAAATTTAAATGAACAATCAAATAAAGATTATTCATTTAATCAAATGCCTTATTTTCCTATGATGTATCCTATGAATAATATGATGATGATTGATAAAAATATGAAATAATAAAACTTATTTAGAAATAAAATAAAAATAAAAAATTATTTTTTTTTATTTTTTTTTAATATAAATGTTTACATTATTTTTTAAAAATGACAAGTAAAAATATTATTATTAATAATAAAGATAATGAAATTGATTTAACTGAAGGTGGAAAATTTTTATTAAGAAAAGTTAATAATAATAAAATTATCAATAATGATGATAAAAATAGTAATAATAGTATTAATGATAATATAATTCAAAGATATTATTTAAGTAGTGGAGAAGAAAATGATGACATAAATAAGGAAAATAACAATAAAAAATTGAAGAAAAATAATAGTTGTAATTTAAATATTAGAAAGAAATTTTTATTAAGTTCTTCTTTAGAAAAATTTAAAAAATCAACATTAAATAATTTTCATAAAGAAAATAAAATTAAAAAAACTAATAACTATAATAAAATTAAACTTATAAAAACTTATAATAAGAATAAAAATAATAATGATAATACTATTTTCAATAATGAAAATATAATTTTATCTGAATTAAATTTTCAAAAGCAAATAAATGATATTAATAAAAAGTTAGATGATTATAATTCTTTAATTTTAAATTTATTTTCAACTTTAAAATCTAATCAAAATATAGATAAAAAATCAAATAATAATAAGAAAAAAAAAATTGATTCAAATTTAAAAGAAATATTAAATAAGATAAATAAAAAATATAAAAAAAATAAAAACTTAATTCCAATTTATGATTCAAATAATGAATTTACTGGATATTATAGAGATATAAATTATGATTCTGATAGAAAAAAAAATATTATTGATTTACAAAAAGAAATATTAAATATAAAACAACAAAGAATTCAAGATAAAAAAGAATTAATTAATAATTTAAATGAAATTAAAGATATAAAAGAAATATTATTTAAAGCAATAAATAAAATTGAATATTATAAATCTCAAAACTATGATAGACTTATGTTTCAACATTATAATTTTGATGATGAAATAAATGAAATTAATAATCCATATAGAGTTAATAAGTCCAATCAATTTAATAATGAAAATATTGATTATTATTATCCAAAAGTTTTAAGAAGAAATAATCCTGGTAATTATTATCCAAAATATTTAAATAACAATAATTTAAATATTAATAATTTAAATCATTCTTTTTCATTAAAAAAATTACCAAGTTTTTTTAATAATCAATTAGATGGAAGTTTTATTTCAAAAGATTATAATAAAAATAATTCTTTTTTACCAAATATTAATTCTTCTAATCAAATCTTGAATAATTCTACTTTATTAAATTCTGAAAAAAAAAATAATAATATTAATAATAATAAATCTATGACAAAATTAAGTAAAAATAATTATAACTCTAAAAATAGTATTTATAATTATTATGAAGCAAAAAAATTTATGAGATTTTCAGAACTTAATTAAATCATTTTATATATAAGAATATAAATTTTTTTTTATTAATTATTAATAAAACTATTTAAATTATAATTCAAAAAAATTTATTTTAATATATTCATAAAAAAAAAATATAGTTTAATATTTATTTAAATTTTTGAAAAAAAATATACTTATTTAAATAGTGAAAATAATACAAATAATAAGTTAAAAATTGAGCTTTATTAATCATAAGAGAAATAGAAGTTTCAATAAAAATCAAAATGTTCAAATTCAAACAGCCCCATTAAGATATTTTTTGAAAAAAGAATCAAATTCAGAAGAAAAAAGAAATATTTATTTAATTAAAAAAAAAAATAAAAAAGAAATTATAATAGCTCAAAAAATTTGTAATACTAGTGAAGATCTAAAAAAATTTTTAAAAGAAAATAATTTTTTCAACCCTTATTATATTAAAACAAATAAAGAATATATGATTGATAATATTACTCAATTTTTTAATTCAGAAAAAACTATTAATAAATTATATAATGAAAAGAATGATTCATACATTAATTTTTTTTTATTTGAGTTTCAAAGAAAATCACTTGGGCCAAATTTAAAAGATATCAAAAATATTAAAAATATATTTATTAACTTTAATAATTTTAATAAATTTTATCTTCCAAATTATCCTTCAATTTTATTAAATTATGTTGAATTTTCAGAACAAAATATGTATTATTTATCTTATGAAAATGATAGAAATTTAATAACTGAAATATTTGCTCCAGAAAATATTGGTTTTAGAACTTCTTATTTTATGTTATTTTCACAAAATAAATCAAATACTTTATTATCTCGTTTTTCACCTTTTTTTATATTAGATTTTAAATTATTAAATGAACAAAAAACTATTAAAGGATATAAAGAAATTATCGATGAATGTATTTGTAGTTTGTTTACTAACTTTAAAGATTATTTTGATTTTTATAAATCTATTAATAATGACTTAATGAAAACTATATATATGCCATTAAAAAGTTTAAATGTAATTATAGGAAAATATTTAGATTATTATAAATTTAAATCATATGATTATAGAATAACTTGTATTATAAATAAATATTTTACATTATATGATAAAGAAAACGAACTAAATTCTTTTATCCAACAAATTGAAAATAAAAAGATTCAAAATATAAGATTAATAATAAGATATTCATTAGAAGAAAAATATTCAAATGAAAAGCTATTATATTATTTAAAAGGGGGAAAAAAAGATTATTTTAAAGGAATTTATTATAATAATTTATATTTATTTTTAAATCAAATTCCTTGTAAATTTGAAAATTTTTTTCAATTATTAGGTTTTACTATAAGTAATTGGATTCAACTTCAAAATTGCAAAACGGAAAAAAATGGAGAATATATAATACAAAAAAGAGAAAAAGAATTATTAGATAATATTAATCAATTTTATAAATCATATGAAAAAAGAGATTTTTATATAAATTTAGCAAATTCATTAATTGGAAAAAAACTAGATTTAAATGAGATTACAGAAGATTTAATTTTAAATATTCCTTTAGAAATTTATTCAATAATAAAATATGGAGAAATACAATTTAATAGCAATATTATAATTAAATTTAGAAATAATTTATCAAAAAAAATAACAAATGAATTATGTGAATCATCAATAATTTCAATTTTGAATTTACCTATATTTAATAATTTAGAAAAATTTATTCAAGGTGGAATAGAGGAAAAAGGAATTAAAGTTCTGATTAAAAAATATAAAACTCCTTTTGGTGATTTTAAAAATAATATTTATTATATTGATTGTATCTTAAATAATGATAAAGAAAATTATAAAAAAATGAATATTCAAAAAATTAATTCTTTGAACAAAAATAATAAAAAAATAAAATTATTTCAAGAAAAATATTTAAATAATCAATTTAGAAATAGTTTTTTAATTTTACAAGAGAATTTTAATGGAAAAGATTTTGATTTTGTTATTTGTCAAAAAAGTTCAAATAAAATGTCTTTAGGAGTAATTCAATCTTCAATAAATAAAAAGATTCATCAAATAAAAAAAATAATTCAAAATTTAGATAAAAAAAAAGAATTTATATTAATAAAATTTAATACTATTTTCCCAAAATTAAATTTCCAAAATTTTCATATATTATTTATTTTTTCAATTCAAAATCAAGAAATTAATACAATTGGTTTTTGTAAAAAATTTAATATTCCTTTTATTTTTTTTGATAGAAAAACTTTAAATTTTATAGATTCAAATTATCAAATCATAAATTCATTTCAATTTAATGAATACACATTATATAATAAAAATTGGGAAAAGTGTTGTAAAGATAATTATAATAGTATTAATGATAATCTAGATTATATTTCTGAAGAAGAAATTGAAGAAGATGATATAGAAGAAAAAAATAATAATATTAATTCTATTTGCTTAAATTATGATGATTTAATATTTGAAGAAAATAAAAAAGAAAATAAAAAGAATAATATTAAAAAGACTACCATAAAAAATAGTTCAAAAAAAAAAAATAATATGAAGATTCTTAAAAATAATGAAAATGATTTTTTTGATAAAGAAGTTAATGAAGAGGATTATGATTAATAACAAAATAAAGAAAGCTTAATTAACATTAAATAATTATTAAATATAAATAATATAAAAGATTAATTTCCTATTATTTTTTTTCAAATTATTTTTGATTAAAATATTCATCTTTTTTTATTTAAACATTAATATTTTTATATTTTATTTTTTAAAGTTATATTTTAAATTCTAAAACTCAATAACGAATTAAAATAAATATCTTAATTTATTAAATAATTTTTATAGTTATAATTCTACAATGATAAATAATAATAAAATAAAGAATTAAAATTAGATAAAAAGAATTTATAATATTTGTTAAAAAGAGATTTATTAAAAATAATGATTATAATAATCTTTTCGAAAAAATAAGATTAGGAAGAAATTAATATGTAAAAAAATTTATAAATCCTTAAAAAAATATAAATCAATTATCCTCAAAATAATTATTACATAAAATTATTTTTATTTAAAAATTATATTTAAATATTTTTTATCAATAATTCAAATTTTGTAATAATTATTTAATAAAAATTAAATTTTTTAAAACTATCAATCCAAAATTTAAATATCTAAAATAAAAATCATTAAAACCTTTTAATACTTTCTTAATAAAATAATAATAAATTGTTTTTTTTAAAATAATAAATTGAAAAAAACTTTAATACCCAAACATCATATTTTTAAATTCACTATAATCAATTTCTCCATCTTTATTAGTATCAATTTCATCATAAATACTTCTAAAAACACTTTCATTAATTTTATCATCAACAAAATATATTTTAATATTATCAAAAGTGATTCTTCCTTTATTATTTTTATCAAAATAATTAAAAGCATAAGTTAGATGTTCTTCAGATAATAATTTATTTTTATCCATACAAGCACCTAAAAATTCTTCATATTCAATATAACCTTTATTAGAACCATCTAATAATAATAATAAATCATCAATTTCTTTATTAATATCATTTTTATTAAAATATTTAATTAAAGCATTATATAATTCTTCTTTTGATAATTTACCATCATCATTCTCATTAAATAATCTAAACATTTTTAAAATATCTTTTGTTTCTGAAGTATCAGGAACATTATGAACAATAAATAACCAAACCATTTGTTGAAATTTAGAATTAATTTGATATTTTCTTAATCTTTCTAAATAATTTTTAATTTTCTTTTCTGAAATATTTGAATAAATACATTTAGCATTAAATTTTTTAAACCAAGGATGTTTTAATGCATCAATTGCACTTAATCTTTTTTTAGAATCAACTAATAATAATTTTTTAACTAAATCTTGAACTTCATTTGATGATTCAACTAATTTTTTATGATTAGAATTATATTTTCCTTTTTTAATATTTGATATTATTTCCTCATCATCTGCACCATCAAAAGGAGCTCTTCCAACAATTAACATATATAAAATTACTCCAATTGACCAAGTATCACATTTTTCATTATAACTTTTTTTTAATACTTCTGGTGCAATATAATATGATGATCCAACTACACTTTTTTCTTTTTTATTCTTATCAAAAAATTTTGCTGTACCAAAATCAATTATTTTAATCCAAAAATATCTATCATTTGTTCTTTTATCAACTTCAATTTCTGATATTAAAATATTTTCTAATTTTAAATCTCTATGAACAATATTATGTGCATGTAAATATGCAATTCCAGAAAGCATTTGATAAAATAAAACTGCTAATTGATTTTCATTATATTTATATTTGATTTGATCATATAATTCACCATTTGAACAATGATCAGTTATAATATAATATGAATGTTCACTTTGATAAAATTCAATTATTTTTAAAATATTTGGATGAGATAATTTTTTTAATATATTTATTTCATTTATTAATTCTAATTCATCAATTTTATTTTCTTCATTTTTTACTATTCTTTTAATAGCAACTTTCTGTTTTGTATATAAATTAAATGCTAAATAAACTGCACCATAACTTCCTTCTCCTATTTTATTTGTTACTTTATATTTCATTGTTGGTAATCCTTGAGTCTCATTTACTAAATTATTTATTGATACTTTTATTTTTAATTCATCTTTAAATACTTGACTTCCTAATTTTCTCTTTTGAACTAAAGAAATTGAACGATTATTTCTTCTTTGAAAATGACTATTTTCTTTATTTTCTTTATTTGCTGATTTATTATTTTCTTTTATATTTGGATCAAATGTTATTTTTTCTTTACTCTTTTTTGAAAATAAACTTTTTCCTGTTTTTTTTTGTTCTTCTCCTTTCATCATATTTTGTATATTTTGTAAATGAAGAGAATTTGATGATGCTCCTATTGTTTTTCTTTGCTCTTTTCTACGAGATATTTGAACTTGTTCTTTTTTCTTTTTGTCCTTTTCTTCTATTCCAAAATTAAATATTGGTTCTGAAGAATTTAAATCTGGAGGATTTATTATTTCATTTTCTTCTTCTTGATTTTCACTTTGTTCGTTTCCCATTTTTTTTTTGTTCTTTTTTTTATTGATTTTTTAACAATATTTTTATATTTATTTTTTTTTTATTTTATTTTTACTTTTTTTTATTAATCTTTTATTTATTTTTTTCAAGTAAAAAAAATAAAATAAAATCTATTAAAAAATAAAAATTTAAATAAATAAAAAAAATAAAATGTAAAAAAAATATAAAATAAAAAAAAACAATAATAAAAAAAATCAACAAAATAAAAACAAATAAAGTAATATCATATCATAAAATTTTTTATTTCCACATTTTAATTTTTGAATCATAACTTCCAGTAACAATAGTCCCATCAATTAATTGAACAATAGTAGGTATTTTTTCTCTATGAGCACTAACTTCATCTTCAATAGGAATTAAATCTCCATAATTAAATTTCCATTGTCTAATTTTTCCATATAAATCACCAGTTAAAATACTATCATCTCTAATTTTATAAATACAAATAATTTTATTATCAGTAGTAATACTTTTAATAATATTATGAGTAGATAATCTAATTAAATAAATAATTCCATTACCACCAACACTTAAATAATCATTATTTATTATACATAAACTATAAGTCCATCCTGAACATTCCATATCATTAAAAGAACAAACATTATTATATGTATTCATATTATAAAATTTTATTATTGATTCTCCTTCTGATGATATAAATTCATTTAATTTTGGTATTTCTATTATTGAATATATTTTCTCATTATCTAAAATTGTTGTCTCACATTCATATAAATTATTTTTTTTTTTCTTAGACCATATTTTTATTTTTTCATCAGTTGAACATGACATTAATTTTAAATTTGATAATTCTATTGTTTTCATTACTGCACTTAAATGACCATTTAAAGTTTGAATTAAATTATATTTTAAATTAGGTAAAAGTTTAAATATTTTTATTGTAGAATCTTCAGAACTTGATACTAAATTTCCATTTTTTAATTGAGTTAAATAAAAAACTGAATCTTGATGTTCTTTAATTGTAATTTGACATTTAAAAGAATTTAATTCATATATTTTAATAGTTGAATCATTTGATGATGATGCAAGTCTTCCATCATTTAAACATATTACACATTGAACTGAATCATTATGTGTTTTTATTGTTTTATATTTTGTTCTATTAAAAAATAATTCGTCATTAAAATTAAATTTCATATCTTTTATTAAATAATTTTCTGGATTTTTTAAATATTCATATATTCTTCCTATTTTTTCAAATAAATTTTCTCCTGGATTATCTATAATTTTATTAGTATTATAATTTGTTATTGTTTTTGTATCTTGTATTATTTCAAATGATAAATTATGTTTTTTTTCATTTTGTTTGTAATTTTCTAAAATATATTTTGATATTTCTATTTCTTTACAATTTATTTTATAAAATTCTATTGATATTTTTTTAAATTTTTCTATTTCAATCATTAAATTTTTTAAAGTATCTTCACACATTTTTTTATTATATTCATTTAATTCTTCTGCTTTTTTTATCTTTTCTTCTATATCATTTATATTTATTTTTATATCAATTAAATTTATTTTACAATGATTTATATGATTATCACTACAATAAATACAAAAATCTTTTTGACATTTATAACAATATGCTACTATTTTTTCATTATGAATCAAACATGTACAATTTAAATTTGAAACTGGAATTAAATATGCATTTCCATTTAATATATTTTTATTTATATTATTTTTCTTAAATTGATTATTATGACTAATAAAATGAATTTCTTGACAATTAATACAATAAAATTTTTTACATTTTGTACAATAAAAAAAGTCTTTTTCTTTATTTTTTTCTGTATCATTACATCTATCACAAATATGATTATTTATTCTTGAAAAATTATATTTTGATAAAGGAGTATTTATTTCATGTCCATTTAAACATTTTTCTATTATATTTATTTCATTATTTTTTGTATTTATTGAATTTATTGCTATTAATGGTGTTAAATCACATTTTTGACAATGAAATAATAATTCTTTTTGTTCTTGTATTTGACTTTTAATTTTTGACATTTTATTTTTTTTTATTTAAATATATTTATATAATTTATTTTATTATTAATTTTTAATAATTATTTTATTTAATTTTCAAGGTTTTCTAATTCTAATTCAGAAAAATAAAATTTTATATCTAATCCATCTCCAATCAACTCTCCAAATCCTTTTATATTTTCAAAATTAGATTCAAATGTCATAATTTTATCATTTTTATTATATATATAATATTTAATAGGTATTTCTAATGCTTTATTTTTTTTTCTGTTAAAAATTCCTAAATTTAAAAAATAATATTTGTAATTTGATTTATCTTTTTCATTAAAATCAACTCTAAGATTCATTCTATCTTTTTCAGTTTGATAAATATATATTTTACATTGAGGATTTGATGCTAAACTTAAATTAATTGTATTATTAATTGAATATCTATTCCATTTAAATTGATTTGATTCAATTTTTTGTCCTACATGTGATTTAAAAGTAAAAGAATATTTTAATCTATCATTTTTTATTAAATTTTCTAATATTTTTTTATCATTTTCAGTATTATTTAAATATTTCTTTATTTTAATATTTCCTTCATTTAATAAATTATTCAAATTATTTGTATTTAAATTATCAATTATATCTTTTATTTTAAGAAAACTCTTATTTATATTTTTATTATAATTAGATAATAATGTATCTAAATCAGATTCAATAGCCTTTAATAATTCATATTTCTTTTGATAAAATGATTCAATAATTACTTTTATATTATCAATTTCTTCTAATTTTATTTTTTTAATTGAATTTAATAATTCAATTTCATTTCTACATTCATTATAATTTGTTTGTATTTCATTTTTAAAACAAATGATTTTATTGATATTTTCTAATATATCCATAATATTTACTTGTTCAATAATATTATAACTATAAGAATGATGATTTATATGATATTTTATTTCTCTGTCACTAAACTTTTCTAAGCATTCAACACAAAAATGTCTTTTATTATTTTCTGTATAGATTGAAGAATCATATTCATTAATTTCACTGCCAATAACTGGACAATATTCATCAAGTCTTTGATAAAAAGAGCAATTAGGACATTTTCTTTCATTTTGATAATAATTTGTAATGCATTTATAACAAAACATTTTGGAACATTGGATACATTGCCTTGGATCATCGAATAATTGATTACATAGAAAACACACTTTATTTGACATTTTATTTATTTAAATGTTTAAATTATTTTAATAAGTTTTTTTAAAAAATCAATATTTATTGAGTATTTTTTATCTAATAAAATTTTATATTTATTTACTCATTAAAAATTTTAATAGATATAATATTAAAAATATTATAATAGATTCTAATAATAAATAATTATAAATAATATTAATACATTTTTTTGATTCATGATTATCTAATAATTCTATCATTTTTTTTAAAATTGATTATTAAAATAAAGACATTTATTTATTTTTATCAAATAGAAAAAGATAATTAAGAGTTTTTTGAAAAATAAATATAAATAAGAAAAACATATTAATAAATTTTTAAAATATTAAAAATCATTTATTATATTATTAACCAAATAAATATTATATAATTATAATTAATATTATTAAATAATGTGAAATTGTTTTTTATAAATAATGAAGATTTAATAATTAATAAAAATTTTATTTTTTAGATTCGTTTTTTTCTTTTTTAAAAGGTATAAAATTTGTAATTCCTTTTCTATGAGTATTGGCTTTAATTATATTATTATAAGCTTGATTATTTAGAAAAGTTTTATTAAAAATTTCTTTATTTAAAGAAGGTAAATTTTCTTTTTTTTGATTGTAAAAGTTCATATCTAAATAACTATTATTATTAAAATCACAATCTTCTTCAATTATATTTCCAAAAGTATTTTTTATTTTATTATCATTTGGTTCATATAACATTTTATTCATTATTGTATTACTTTTTAATTCATTAAAAGAATTATTATAATTTATTGGTTTTTTTGTTTTATATGATTGGTCATTTCCAATATATTTTTCATATTGAGTTATAAAATTTGTTTTATTTATTATATTATTATTATCAATATTATTCTTTTTTTTCATAATATTAAATCTATGTATTTTAATGTCATTTTTATCCTTTATAAATTCTTTAATATCAATTTTAAATTTTTTATTCGTTAATTTATGTTTTAATGTATTTTTCTCTTTATAAAAATTATCAATATTAAAACTTTTAATATTATTCTTTTCATTTTCATATATTTGATTATAAGGACTTAAATTTTCTTGGAAAAAATTTAACAATGAAATTCCAAATGGAAAATTAAATATATCAAAATTATTATTATTATCATTTATATAAAATTGAGTTAATTGAAGATTTTTATTTTTATTATTTGAATTATTTCTAAATTTTGGACTTGAACTTCTATTTGAATTAATTATTTCATTATTTATTATATTTATTGAATTATCTTTTCTTTTATTCAATGTTATATTTCTTATTTGATTTGAATATTCTTTTTGAATAAAATGAAAATGGTTTTTATTTTTTAATAAAAAATGTTCATTTAATTTTTTATATTTTAAAATCAAAGGACTTGAAAATGTATCATATTCTTTTGTTTCTTTAATAATCGAATTTTGTTTTATTATATTATATGATTTAAATTCTTCATTTTTAAATATATTTAAAATTTTACTCCTTGTATCATTTGAATTTAAATTAATATCATTTGTAAATGATATACTTTTTGAATAAAGTGACTGAGTTTGTTCATTATTTCTTATTCTTATTTTATTGAAATTTTGAATATTCAATATTTTTTTTAATTTTTTAATCCTTTGTTTAAATAATTTTTCATATATTTGTTGATTAAAATTTAAATCTTTAAATAGAAATAAAGATGTATATAATGATTGATTTGATGAAAAAAAATGTTTTTGAAAATAGTTTGATGTAATATTTTCAGATAATTTTAAAATATTTTCTATTGTACAATTATCATTTAACTTTGATTTTTTTATATTTTGATTTATTTGATTTTTTGATTCTGTTATAAGTAAAGAATTTGATTGAATAAAATTATTAATTGATGTTTTTTTTTCATTCAAATTTGATTTAATTATTTCATTATTTAATGAAATTATATTTTTTTCTTTTGAATTTCCTTTATTATAATTTATTCCCATTTTTTATACATTTATTAAATATATTAAATGAATAAAATTATAATTTATTATTTTGTTTCAATAAAAAATTATATTATTATTAATAATAATTTGACCTTTTTCTTATTCTATAATTAAAAATTTAAGATTAATTTACATTAAATAAAATTGATTTTAATCAACTTTATGCCAATTTCATAAAATCTTCAGACTCATCATATGGTTTTTCATTTATTTCTATAATATTATTTCCATTATAATTATTAATATTAAAAAAATTAGATTTAACAAATAATTTATAGTTTTCTAAATCATCATCACTTACATTGCATTTAAATCCTTTCCATATAAATATTTTATTATTTTCACTTTCTTCACATGCAATCATTAAATCTTCATTATTTAAATCATCTAAATTTAAAATATTTAAATATTCTTTATTAGGATAAAAATAAAATCCTTTTCTAATATTATTATTATCTATAATATTTAAATCATTAATATTATCATCATCATTTACATTATTATCAAAATTAATATAATACTGTTCTAAACTTTTATTAATTCCATATTCAATTTTAAGATGATTATCATTTAATATTTTTTCCAAATCAGAATTAGTATCACATTCATTTAATAAAACAATATTTCCATTACACAAAAATTCATTTTCTCTAATTTTAATAATATAATCTTTTGCATAATTTAAATACATATCTTTTAAATTTGAAGGAACTTTACTACAAATAATAATAAAAACATTATTTTTATTACAAAAAATAAAAACACCTCTTTGATCAAATATAGGAATTGGTTTAATATCTTTAATTTCAGGATTTAAAATCATATTATGATATATTAATCTAGCAACAATTAAATTAGGTTGTTCAATTTGAAAAGATGTTATTGCAAATATTTGAATTCGATCTTCTTTATTATTTAATCTTTTATAAAATAATTCTAATTGAAGAAAAAAATTTAAATTTGGATTTATTATTTTTCTTTTTTTTTGAATAAAATTAAATGCTTTATCAACATTCATTTTATTATTATAAACTAAATATGCAATTGCAATTGTTGCTGATCTAGAAATTCCTTGAAAACAATGAATTAATATTTTTTTATTTTCTTTTTTACATTTATTAATAAAATCAATACATTTATAAAAAACACATTCAATATTTTCTTTTGTATTATCTTTTAAATATAAAGTTAAATAATTAATATAATTACAAACATTTTCACAAACATCTCCAGAACAATTAATAATATATTTAATGTTATTTTTTTCTAATTGTGAAATATTTGATGCTGCTTTATAATTACTTAAATATAAAAAATTATCTAATATCATATCAATTTCTGAACTCGTTCTATTATTTGATGTTTCTTTATCAAATATATCATAATTATTTCTTGATGATGCTAATGGAATTTTATATGAGAAATCTATGTCATTTATTTCTTCTTCTTCTTCTTCTTGTTCTATTTGTGATTTGAAATTTATTAATTTTGGAGATTCTATTTTCTTAATATTTATTTTTGAAATATCTTTTATGTTTATATTATTTAGGTGATTATTGTTTTGTTTTATTTGAAGCTGTAAATTTATATTTTTATTTTGATGATTTGAATTGTCTTTTATTATGTTATTTACTTTGTTTGAAATATTATATTCTATTGAATTTTCAATTTCAAATTTTGGGATTTTATTATTCAAATTATTATTATTATTTATATTATAATTATTAATTTTATTATTTTGAAGTAAATTACTATTATCTTTAATTAATTGTATATAATTCCATATAATAAAAGTAAGAGATTTAATTAATAAATTCTTTGAATTTTCTTTTAAATTTTCAAATACTTCATTTTTTATTTCTTCATTTACATTACTATATAGTAATAATAAATAATTTGGTGTACTTTCAATTTTATTGATAAAAGTAATAAAAGTATTAATTGAATTTATATTCTTACTATTTAATATAGATTTACTAAAAGTAAAAAAATATCCATTTAATTTATTTTTATTATCCTTGATTACTTTTAATAATGATAAATTTATTTCAATTCCAAAATTAATACTAAATAATATATTTAAATCAATAATATTATTTTTAGTTATAATTCCTATTAAAAAAATATTATCAATATCATTTATTTCATTTAAATAATAAAAAAGATTTAATTCTATGATATCATTGTCTTTTTTATTGAAAAAACTGAAAATGTCTTTTATATTAGCCTTCCAAAATATTATTTTAAAATAATTTTCTTCATTATTTATATTTAAATTTGCATTCAGATTATTTTTAAAA
Organism: Isotricha prostoma; assembly: GCA_023807205.1. Classification (NCBI taxonomy): domain Eukaryota; phylum Ciliophora; class Litostomatea; order Vestibuliferida; family Isotrichidae; genus Isotricha; species Isotricha prostoma. The sequence continues at coordinate 6,262 of JAJMZS010000475.1, read as the reverse complement.
TTTTCACAAAAAATTTTATTTCCCATTTTTAATCAAAAAATTTAAAAAAATTTAAAATAATTTTTAATTAACTTTGAGTTATTAATTATTAAAATATATATAATATGATAAATTATAAATTTCAGTTTTAATTAAAAAACTCACTAGATATAATACACTAAAAAAACCCTTAAAATTATCAATTTTAAAAAAATTGACAAATCTTTTTAATTAATAATAAATTACAAAAAAATAATTTACACATATTAATTTTCTTTTTAACAATTTTTAATACTGTCAAAAGAAAGATCATTTTGTATAGAATAATTATTTTTTTGTAAAATTGAGAATGAAATTAAATTATTTATAGCAGTTTGAACATAAATATTTTCTATATTTTTTGTATTTCTTTCAATAATTTCATCATCTCTTTTTTTAAAAAATTTAATTAATATTTCTTTTCTTTTAACAATATTATTATAAAACTTATTTACTTTACCAGTTTCTTTTAATTCATTAAAAGATAAAAAATTTAAAATTTTAATCCACATTCGAAAAGATATTTTTTGAATTTTTTTTTCTACAATTATATTTGGTTTATCATAGTGTGTCATTGTAGATACAGAATCTAAAAAATATAAATATTCATTATTTAAAGCAAACTTTCTCATTAATTTATTTTGAATTATTATTTGTCTTTTTTTTTGAATGCAAGTTCCCATTTTTTTAATAAAGAAAAAAAATTTATAATTAACTACTTTTTAAAATTTTTGAAATTATTTGGAAAAAAATATAAATAAAAAAAATATGGATTCTGTAAAAGCTGCATTAGATAAATTTGAACAAGAAATAGAAAAAAGAGGAATGAAAATCCCAAAAATAAATTATTCAAATAATACTTTTTATAATTTAAATCCTGGATTTTATGAAAGAACATTAAAAATATCAAATGATAATTATTTCATTCCTCCAAAAACAACTTATAGAACATTTCGTAATACAAATCAATCGAATGTTATAAATCAAAATATACCTTCAAATAAAATAAATAATGGAAAAACATTTTTAAGTAAATCATTTAGAAATGATTTAAATCCAAATTCAACATTAAATAATATATTAATAAAAGATAATAATGAAAATTATGAAAATGATGACATAAATTCAAATATTAATTATAATAATAATAATAATAATGTTAATTTTAGAAATAGAAGTATGATAATGACAAATATTCAAAATCCAAATAAATCAATTATTCAAAATAATAATAATAGATATAATCTTTTATATGAAGATGAAGAATATAATAGACCTTTATATGGAAATAAAGAATATGAAACTAGAAAATTAATTGAATATGAATTAGAACCTTATGTTAATAATGTTAAACAGAAAATGAATTTTGAAATAAATCAATTTCAAAAAGATATAAGTAATATAAAAAATAAAACTGATGAAATTGAAAATGTTAAAGATATGATTGGTGATAATAATAATAAAATTGATAAAGTGAAATATAATATGGATTATATGAATAGAAATTTAAATGATTATAATAAAAAAATTAGTGATAGTATTGATTTGACAAAAAGAAAATATTTAGAATTAACAAATAAACTTTTTACACTTGAATTAAATTTAAATAATATTTCAGTTAAAATAAATGAAGTAATTGAAAATCAAAAAAAATTAGAAGAAAAATATGTATTAATTTTAAATGAAAGAGAAAAATTAATGATAAATAATATAGAAAATAAAAATGAAAATAATAAAAATAATATTGAAGAAATATTAAATAGTCAAATTCAGGATTTTAAAAATATTTCAGGTAATAATGAAGAAATATCAAAATTAATGACTGATATAAATACTCAGTTAAAAACAATGAAAAAAGAAATTAATAATATGAATTTAAAAATAGAAAGTAAAAATACTATTGATGATATAAATCAAAAATTAAATGAATTAAAAAATAAAATTGAGATTAATTCAAATAAATTAAATAAAATGAAAGAAATTGAAATTAATGAATTTAAAAATAATGAATTTCAAATACCAAAAGAAAGTCCTTTACAAACTCAAATTAATGATGATGAAAATATAAATAAAGAAGAAGTAAAAATAAAATTAAATGATTTGGAAAAAAAAAATATAAATTATATAAAATTATTAGAAAATGATTGTATTCAATTAAAAAATGAACAAAAAAATTTTAATAAAATAATATTAGAAAATATTGAATCAATAAATAATGAAATTGATAATATAAAAAAGACAATTGAAGAAAATAATAATAATAATGAAGAAAATTTAGAAATAATTGAAGCAGATATAAATAAAAAAATGCCTTTATCCAATTTTAATTCCGAAATTAATTTATTAAAAGAAGATGTTAATCAAATTAAAAATAATAAAAGTTATGAAATATTACCAATTTTATTACAAAAAATTGAAATATTAGAAAATAAATTATCTAATGGGAATAATATATAAAAAAAATAATAAAAAAAATTTAAAATTTTAGTTTTATATATTCTAAAATATTATTTTTGATATATTAATATAATTATTTAATTTAAAAAGATAAAATATTCATATATTTAAATTTTATTGAAAAAAGAAATTGATATTTAATATCATTTAAAGAATACTTAATTTTAATTTGTTTCCCATTTTAACTTGATTTAAAATTTCAATAAACAATTTTATTTTATTTTTAAATTAGTTTAAATTTAGAGTTATTTCTTAAAAAAAATAATCTTAAAAAATATATCAAATAATTATCAAAATATCAAAAAAAAAATAAAAGTTAAAAAAATAAAATAAAATCAAACTTAAAAATGAGTAAGCAATCAAAAGATCAAAAACAAGAAAAAATAAATAAACCAGAAATATGTATGAAAATATGTCAAAAACTTCCTCCAAACTTAACATTAAAATATCTATCAAAAATATCTCCAACATTTATAAACAACGAATCAAAAAGAGATATATCAAAATATTTATTAACACCATTAATAATAAATGAAAGTGATTCATTAGGATTATTTTTAAATAGTGACTTTAATAAAGATGGAGATTCATTCAGATCTCCTTGGTCAAATGAGTATTTTCCAAATAATGAAGGTCATAGAATTTTAAGTAATGAATTAAGAGAATTAGAAAAGTCTTTAAATGATTTATTTAAAATTTATACTAAATTATATTATAATGATAATACAATTTCTAGTGTTTATATATGGGAACAAGGTGATTCAATTAATTCTGGTTTTAATTGTTCTGTTTTAATTAAAAATTTTATTAATGATAATAAATTTATTTATAATTCTTTTTTAGATTGTATTAATGTTATTAATGTTAAATTTAATAATGAAATTGATCAGAATAAAAATGAAAAATTAAAAGCAACTTATAAAATAACTTGTTCTATGTTATATGAAATTAATATTAAAGGTTTTGAAAATTGTGGTTTTAGTGGAAATATATATAAAATTATGGAGGAATTTTATTATATTAAAGATTATTTAGATTATCAAAGTCATATTAATTCAATTGGAAAATTAGTTGAATTTATTGAAGTACAATTAAGAGAACAATTAAATGAAATTATTTTTAATAAATGTTATGATATTATTACTAAAATGAGGAGAACTTTTATTATTGGAAAACAAAATTATGAACAAGCAAATAATTTAAAAGAATTATATAGTGAATTTTTACAAAAAAAAAATAAAAAGTAAAAAATAAATATAAAAATTTTTATTTAAATTTTAATTTTTTAAAAAATAATTTTAAATATGATTTTATTTAATTTCTATTTTATTTGTTTATTTTAAGTTTTTTGAATTTGTAAATACTTATACAATTTGATAATACATTTTTTCTTACTTTTTCTTTTAAATTAAATTCTTTTATTCTTTTATTAACAGGTGAAAAATACTTTTTTTCTCGTTTTTCTTTTTGATTTTCTAATTCTTTTCTAAGTGATTTTATTTTATGAATAATAATTCCAGGATATGAATAATCTGTAACTGCTTTTATAAATTTTATTTTATCTTTTAATGTTTTTAATAAATTTTCAGTATTTTTATATCTTTTTGAAAATTTTATTTGTTTATTTTCACTTATCATTTTTAAATTTTCCATATCAATTTTTTCTTCAAATATTTTTTCATTTTCTGAATATAATAAATTCAAAGTATTATTAATTAATTTTGGTTTTGATTTAAATATTGGTTTTTCCTTAAAAATATTTTTATAAAAATTTAAATCTTCTTTTGATAATTTTTTCCTATTATTTACTGGACTTAATGTTATTCTTGATATATTATTAATAGTATTAAATTTATTTGAATTACTCTTTTTATGATATATAATATTATAATTATTTGAAATTGAATTAACATTGGAAATTGTATTAAAATTAGAAAAATTATTATTAAAAAGTGAATAATTCGAATTACTTTTTTCATTTGATAAATAATTAAGTGAAGTTGAGTATTCTGAAATTAAATTTTTATCTGATTGAATTGGAGATTTAATTGTTTCAAATTGATAATTAAGATATGTTGGAGAATAAAAAGATGGTTCTTTAAAAAGTTTAGAATCTTCTTTTTTCTTATTAAATAAAAAAGATTTGAGATTTGTTTTTAAATATTTTATATCTTTTTGAGAAGTTGAATAAGTCTTTTTTTTTGTAATATACATTTTAAATTAAAAATTACTTATATTTTTAAAAACAAAAATTATTTATTATACGTATTTTAAATTAAAAAAGAATTTTTATTAATTTTAAATAAATTAATTTTCTTTTAACCAAAAATTTCCATGGAAACAAATGAAAGTACAAAATTAAATTTTTACATTTCTTTATCCAAAACTTTGCCAACAAGTATTATTTTAGATTCAGTAATAATAATAATAAAAATGATTCCATTATTTATAATAACTCATGATTGGAATATATCATCAAATAAAGGAATTTCATATTGGGTAAGAAAATTTATTTTATGTGAATTTATTTCTTATCATATGACTTATAATATTTATCCAATAATTACAATTTTTATATTTTTTACTATAGTTTTAACAAATTTATTTACTTATATTTATTATAAACATCATCAAAAAAATGTTTTAATAAAATTTCATTCTTTTATTGTTTATTATATTTATTATGCTATTAATCAATATATTTATTCATTTTTTATAGAAATTTTATTTAATAATAAAAATGAGAGATTTTCAAATTTGTTGTATTACTTTTTAATTTGTATAATTATAATAAATATTATTGGAATTTTTTATTCAAATTTAATTTTATGTACTATAATAATTCATTCTCCAATTTTTATTAAAAATCCTTCATATATAATTAATCCTTTGAATGAAATTGATTATATAATTCCTCTTTTATCAATTATGCAAAGTATAGTACAATTAGAATTTTATTTAAATTTTAAAAAAATGATTATTATTAAAAATATTATTAGAGGATTATTTTGTTTATTTTATATTAAAGAAATGTTTACTTTTAATAAATATTATAATAGATATTTGATAGAATATATTAAAAGAGTTTTTATTTCTACATGTTTTATTTCATGTTTAATTGAATGGATTTTTTATTATGATTATAATAATAAATTACTTATTTTACAAAATGATATTGGAATTATTATTTTAAAATTAGTAATTGAAATTAATTTAAGTATTGTTTTTACTGATATATATTTTTATATTGATAATAATATCATTCAAAGAAGAATTGAAAATTTAAGTTCAAAAAATATTAAAACTTTTGATTATAATTTAGTAAAAGTTTTTAATATGATTTATTTTGGTGATAGACCAAATGATTTAAAAAACATTTTGTTAATATTAAATAAAACATTAGAAAAATCTATTCATCATCCTAAATGTAAAGATACAAATTGTTTTTATTGTTATCAATATTCATTTTCTGAATTTAACTTTCAAATGGATAATTATTTTGAAAAGGAAAAAATGAGAAGTTATAGTATTTTAAATAAAGATTTTCCATTATTATATAATTATTTTTATAATGAAATTTCTTCTTTTTATGATACTTTTGCTAGTGGAAAAAGGATTTCTTTTGTACCAAAACTTTTTATAATAATTTCTTTCTTTTTATTATTTGAAAGAAATTATATGAAATGTTTATATTTAATAGAAAAAATAAATTCAATTGATAATGAAAAATAAAAAATCTTTATATGTTTATCAAAATGGTATATTAATTAATAAAATATTATCTTTT